>JAJIZL010021341.1:10304-27543 GCA_023969395.1 Amblyomma maculatum
TTATTTTCCTGCGGTTTTATTTTCCTTATGTCACACCAACTGGCCTAAAAATCTACCCTGCTAAATACTGGCCTCGTTTGTCAAGCGATGTGACACATTATGTTCGAACTTGCCGTGCCTGCCAGCGCCGAAAGGTTCCGCCTCTGAAGCCAGCCGATCTTTTAAAGCCCATTACGCCACTGTTCAGGCCATTCCAGTTAATAAGGATAAACTTGCTTGCGCCGTTCCCTACTTCCACCTGTGGGAACAGGTGCATTATAGTAGCTACTGACTACCTGACCCGCTACGTGGAAACCGCTGCTCTTCCTAGTACTACCGCATTTGAAGTTGCGAAATTTTTCGTTCTTCAGATTATCCTGAGACAAGGCACACCAGAGGTTCTGATTACAGACAGAGGAGCAGCATTTTCTGCAGAGCTCATCCAGCATATCCTTACTCTTAGTGGCACCAACCATCGCCGGACAACTGCATACCATCCCCAAACAAACGGCCTGACGGAACGTCTAAACAAGACCATTGCCGACATGTTGTCGATGCATGTGGACGTCCATCACAAGACGTGGAACCAAGTATTACCTTAAGTAACATTTGCATATAATACCGCCGTTTAAGAAACGACCAAAATAACTCCGTTCAGTCTAGTTTACAGACGAGAAGTGACGACTACGCTTGACGCCATGCTGCCTCATGTAGACGAAATTCCAAATTACGATGTCGCTTCTTTTCTACAGCGTGCCGAAGAGGCCCGCCAACTTGAGCAGGTGCGAATCCAAGCAGCAAGGCCGTGATGCAGAACGCTACAACCTGCGGTGGTGCACTGAAGAAAATCTTCCAGGTAGTAGTAATAGTAGTAGTAGTAGTAAGTGGTTTTATTATTATATAATAAAATAAATATAATAAAGGAAGGAAAATATTTTTTGCCTGCCCCGGTATCTGCTATCGAAATAAGCTGAAGCACCTGAACTGGGCCGGCGGAAATAAAGGGATAGCAAGGAGACAGGTAGGAAACATTTATTTCGGTCTCTACCGCGTTATCCGGCGCATTAGTGATCTGGACTACGAAGTCGTTCCTTATGAAGAACCAGAACCAGAACACAGAGGTGTGAGAGAAAGAAGCGCGCTAGCTCCGAGACTGAGCTCTAACTCTGTTTCTAGACTCTGAGCCATGCCCCGGGCGCAACTGTGAGGAGCTTCGTTTACGCGACAATATGGCAGATCTCGAGCACGGCATTTAGTTCGATGAGCCTAGGAAGGCTTTCGCCTTAATATACCATACAGAACTCCGGCATCACTTCCTACAGATAGAAACTGAATATCATGCATGTATAAAGAGAAATATCTGAGCAAGATCTGCTATAAAACATCTTAAAAGAAATCCTCTTTATAAACGCACCTTCAACTTTGTGCATAAAATGCATATGTATATCACATGGCACAAAAATTTCTTTTTCTGCCATCCATGTGTTCACAGGTAGAGCCACCACATGCAAATTACTGAACATTTTCACAGCAGGCTGTACAGGCATTCGTGTACCGCGACGCTATTAGGTACGTTAGGTTAGGAAAACGTTAGGAAAACGTTTTTCCTTCCTCCATGGGACCACACGACCAGACTGAATTCCGTGCGCGCCGTACGCGTTCTTTCAAGGTAGATATAGTTATTTCGCAAGAGCGCGCATGATGCTGTAGTCAGTAGCAGTAGTTGCGACGTAAGCGCCCCGTTGCGGAAAGTTGCCTCATCATGACGACCTAGTTTTTGGCACACCTCACGAAGCGGCGCTGGTGCCCCAAATATTCGCTTCACGCTTGATAGTCTACCGTCTACCCTTCCCCTCATGCTTCCCCAGGTATGCGCCCGCCCATTACAAAGAGGGCGTTACGGGAGTTGTCCGAGCGAATATCGCGTCTGGGCTTCGGCACTGCTGCGAAAAATACTGCTGTCATCAACAAGAACGTCACGATGGCTGGCACGGAATATACACTTACCGGATTCGACGACTTCACCGAGCGCCAACGCATTGTTTTCGTCGAGCCGCTGCCCAGCATTCGAGTGTGCGGCGTCTGCGGAGTGGTGCCTAGCCGCTGCCTCTTACTGCCATGCGGTCACGTGTTGTGTCAGGTGTGCACGGACCAGATTCCGAAAGAAGACGGAAAGTGCCCGTTGGACGGTAGGAAGTTCGCAGAGACTGATACTGTTTCTTTAACGTTTAAGCAGTCACTATTGGAGCAGTACCGCGTGTACTGTGTCGCTGGTGGCAGGGAGTGCAGCTTCGCCGGTAAGCTGTGTGAACTGAAGGACCACCTTACTGAATGTGGCAGTGACAAGGTGAGGTGCGTCAGTTGCCAACAGTCGGTTAGTCGCTCCGTCGCCGTTGAACACTACCGCCAATGTTGTGCCGAGATTCCTTTGCGGCATTCCGCCAACATCACGGTAATCTCGGATGCCGAGATAAAGCTCGGCGACATGAAGAAGGATCTAGAGAGCATACGGGAGCTGGCTTCGAGCGAGAATGTTGACAAGAATGCTGTCGTGAACAGCGTAAACTCTTTACTGGAATGCGTGGCTAGTCTTGAGCGTGACTTGCTCTGCGCGAGAAAGGAAGCGCATGGAGAGCGACGTGTCTCATCGCCGCTTTTTTCGAGGAAAATGATCGTCCCTGCGGGACCGTACCGCGCTGCTTCCAAGCTCGGCGCCTTCATCACTACATGCGAATTCACCGAAGTGTATGCAGGATACGCACTACTGACCGAATACACTAGAGAAACCAGGCTATCAACACCCCTTTACACGTTGGCTGGCTACACTTTCAACTTAGCCTGCAAGTTGCGAAAAGTGGATGAAGATGAAGTGAACGTAAGCTTCGTCCTGTTTCTTAAGGAAGGTGCCTGGGATGATTGGCTAGATTGGCCCTTTGCAAAGAAAGTAACGCTCATACTAACGCACCCGAAGGTTGAAGCGAAAGACATAAGGATGCCGATGGTAATGGAAAATCCCAAGATGTTGAAGAAACCAGGTGGCGCCGCGTACGGCCCAGTGGCCAATTCTACTAAGAACTGGCTGGACCTTGAAGTGCAAGGCTTTATCAGCAAGAAAACTCTATATGTCAACGTCGAGTTCGAGTGAAATCCAATATAGTTTAAAGCCAGTTCCGGGTGAAAGTGTTTGATTCTATGGCAGATACCAACTGGGTGGATATTGTGTGCACAAGGAGTGATCGTGTGCTGAACTTGTTTAGACCGAGCAATACACAATTGCATTAAATTCTTCTGAATATCATTCATTCAAATATTTTGTAAATCACTTGTTCGCTTTGTGTCATATTGTACGTGTCACACCAGTGAACCACCACCGTGCAGTGAACGTTTATGCAGTGTAGCCTTACGACTTATGCAGTGCGTGCAGCTTGAAGGAGGTGCTGCTGCACTGCACCTCCGCCGGCGCCGCACTCTGAGAATGCATGCACGCTTTTGCTGCGCCATCGAGTTTGAGAGGCTTGGACTCATTACGATTGTCCGGCATGAGGGAACAGACGTGCAGAAGCTTCTGCTTTGCAGTATTAGACAGCCAACAAACACATTACGGGCAAGCTGCGAAATTTCTGGCGGTCTTCAGTATTCTTTTTCAGTCGCAGTAACTGAAGGACTTAATGCAATATCTGTCTACCACAACTTTAATTAATATGCCTGTTTGTGTGTGGCGTAGAAAATTGGATGTGCAGCAGTTGTAGTAGTATATTTTATTACGGCAAAACGCTTAAGCGCCTGGCACATACATCGATGGCATGCTAGAGGAGCAGGTGCTGATCTTCCGCAGCACCGAGCCACTCCAGCCAGGTCCCAACAGCATGTGAAGGGTTGGGAAAGAAACCTTATTGCAATAAAACCGGGCACGTGAAACGGCTGTGCTGAGATTTGGCAACTTGGCATCAGGCGCATCAGTTGGGACATGGAGGACCAGGGTAGAATTTGTAAAGGTATATCGATACCCTGCAGGTGTGGCGAGTGTACTCAGCTGTATCTGCCGAAGGACGTGCACCTCCCGCACAGAAAGACTAGGATGAGGCTCAAGGTAGAGTAGTAGAGTTTACGGCCGAGGCTGCTAGTGTGAGTGACTGAGGTAGAGAGTGGGGGTGAAAAGAGGGCTTCCACACAGGAGGCATCTGTTTAGGCTTCACCACGAATATTGAAGGGCGGACTGTGGTGAGAGGCCGCAGCATGTTTGCGGCCAGCATGCAGGACCGGTGACATGTTGGAGGAAGCGGCGGTATATTGAGGTTAGTAGCCTCCGGCGGGAAAATAGCAGACAGAGGAATTGTCTGGATGGGAGGAATGGGGGAGAGGGGGATAGTATCTTCGTTGAGAAGCCAGAGCTAGAACTACTGGAAAATTTCCAAGTGCCGCAACTGATGCGCGTCAGGCGATTTCGCGTCGCAATATCCTTTTGAAGCGAACCTGCAATGCGTAGGTAGCGCTGCAATTGTCCTGCAGCGTGACTCAAAAATGCTGCTGTTATTTATTTATTTATTTATTTATTTATTTATTTATTTATTTATTTATTTATTTATTTATTTATTTATTTATTTATTTATTTATTTATTTATTTATTTATTTTACCCTCAGGGCCGTTAGGTGTTACAGAGGGGAGTGGATATAACATACACGAAAAGACACAAAAAAAAAGCAGCAGATAATAAATTAAAAGTAGTAGAGGCACACACTTATATAAAATCTATAACAGCATTTCGAAAGGCAACAGCATCAGTAAGTTCAGCAATATTATGGGGAAGGTGATTCCAGCTGACACAAGTTCTATGAATGAATCATGAAAGCATCTTGTGTGACAAGGAGGGATGCAAACTTTGTGGCGGTGATCAATGTGTGCTGAAATATATGGTAATCTTTTTAATAACTTGTCTTTAAGATAAGTATTATAATAAATATTGTGAAAAGTACACAAAGACGCTACTGACCGGCGATGAGAAAGAAGGGGGCGGGAAAGGTTAGCTTTCATGACAGTAACACTGCTCGATGATAGTTGGAAAGTATGAAACGACAACCGCGGGTTTGAACAAATTCTAACTTAGAAATGAGAGATTCGACCCCGAGGTTCCAGACCGATGCCGCATACTCTAATTTAGAGCGGACCAATGTTGTGTAAAGCCGTAATTTTAATGAACTTGGAGCACATGAAAAATTTCTGCGAAGGTATCCAAGCATGCGGTTAGCATTTATTTATGTTAGCCGCTTGGTTCGCGATAAACGACCGAGCCTGTTCAGCAGCATTATAGATACACGTGTGACAGATAACGTCCTTGCCCAGGCGCTCTGGATGTAGTCCAGTTATCTGACACACGCCGTGCAAAACTTCGACAGAGCGTGCAATCTGATTCCTGTCAGCTCATGCAGGTGGCGAGAAAACGCCCTAAAAAGCTTCTTCAGAAGTATTTGCTCTTCTCACTAGGCTATGTGTTCCGGCTTGGCGATCGACACAGCAAACTTCATTGCAGGTTGCCCAAGGTCAATGCAAATGGTCGCGTTTCTTGGAAGAAAACGCGTGCAGCTCCCTATTGCCAAACTCGATGATGAGGACCCCTGCGAACGGACACGAAGCGAACGGATGGAGCGAACAAAATATGGCGGCCAGCGCGACCTGAATCAGCGTGCCGCTCATGGGTGCCAGACGTACTTTTGTAAACCCTCTATTACTAAAGCACAGAAAATAAGATCTGCCAGAACTCCAAAGAACTAGAAAATAAACATAATATTCGCGCTCAGGAATTAATGTAGTTTTTGTTTCTTGCGTAAGAAAAAACGTGTCACATTTATAATAATATTTTAACTTGTTTCTAACGGCCTCTCTCGGCCATTTAGTATCCGCTGCGTAGTTGCCCAAAGCCCAGACAAGGCTCAGAAATGGCTAGAGCACTATAGCTCAGCCAAAGCTTTTTTTCATCCGCGGAATGTGCATGGTAGGGTGCATCATCGGCCCCGGTTCAACGTTCATCGTTGCGTGCTGCTTACAGAGTGGGTTATCTGTACCAAACAGTCAGTATTTCGTTTTGCTGGTTGTAGTAGAGCTTTACAGCAAGGCGAAGACTGTGTGTGCTCGATGAGAAACTGATTGCCGCTGCATGTGCCCATTTCCGGACGATGGGACAATGCTGCGTCACAGCTTCACGTCGCAAAATTGGTGGCTTGTTTTACGGATACACGTCTGCATGAGCGGCGTATCGCTGCATGTTTTAATTGAACGGTGAAGGTGAGATTTTATTGCCCCCAAGACGCGTGTCGCATTGCGCAAAGCCTTCCGTTCCGCTCCCTTTGCAGCGTGTTTTGCTTACCGCGTCGTATTACCGCACCAACGTTCGCTGAATGTGCTTTAGCTGTTATCACAGGGATGTTCCTATTGTCAATAGAATCTTTCTCATGAACATGTTAAATGCTTAAATTGTAAATTTGTAGCCTCACATTGACTCCTCTCAGTGACAAATGAAGCGCGAGTGAAATAATGGAATCGTGAACAGAACGAGATTTATTGTAGCGAAGCTATATCGCAGATATTTTCACTTCTCAGACGCATTAACTTCTAAATACTAGCAATCCCAATTTGAATTGCTTACCTAAGCTCTTACAGGTTGTTGTTCGCTAGCGTTAGTTATTCCGTTCCTTTTTCTTTGACACTGATATGTACTACTTTGCTTGTTAGCAAAATCTTTTACCCTTCTATAATCTCACCGCGTACTCGTTTGGAGACCTACGCTCAGGTCATTTTGTTATCACGAGGATTTTATGAAGACCGTGACGAATGAGCGGTGGTCGCTTTCCTACACCAAGATTTGCATTGTCGTGAAGCGTCTATGTAAATAATCGTGAATTAATAAAGCCTGGCTTTCTATGCAGCACAGCTTTACTCATTTATGCCCTTAGTGAAGTCCCTCAAGCCATGTGATTCTATCCATGTGCTTGTCGAATTCGCTTGAAGGCCCTTGATCACAAGCGTGCCCGAAGAAATAAGCTCCAGAATGCGTTTACATGACGCGCGACGAAAGACTAGGCTAACGACGACGGAGGCAGAACGATGCTATGATAAGGTGGTTAAAGATGCCGTAACATTTCAGTTAACGTAAAACTTGACAGTAGAAATTCATGTCAAGTAAAGTTGCCTGAACGGTTACGGTGTCCATTTTTCTGCGTTATCAGAGCATCGTTCTGCCTACGTCGTTGTTGCCTTGTTTTTCGTTCAGAAGTAAAAAGACAAATTCCCCGCCAAAAGTACGTCACTGTGACGTCACAAGCAACGTCACGTGTTTGTTTTGCCGCACAGTTCGCAGGGAACAGCGGGGAACTAAAGCCTCGCTCAGAGTCGACACGCAGGTATAACGCAGGCTTCTATGGGCCTTGCGTCTTGGGCGGAAGTTCCTTTTTTAGACTGTTAGTCGAAGTGGGTGGAAACTTTAGGGCACACAACAGTAAAAGGCAAAATTCCAGGCTGTTGTGCATTTGGGTGTGGCAACACGAAGGAGTTAGGAAGAGCGCTTTCTCTGTCCCGGGAAGAAAAATTAATCCGCAAGGGCGGCCACTGTGGGTTCACAGAATCGGATGGGAAACAGTCGTGCGTTCGAGGAACGCGCTTATGCGCGAGGTACGATGGTTCGCTCGTTTCACATTTGTTTGTTTAGCTGCAAAACAAGCGCAGGATCTTGTACGCGTGATCGCAACAGATGCATTGCAACGCAGTGTGCTGCATGTGCGCAGAATCCGCCTTTTTCACAAAATGTGGCGCCCTCTGGGAGTGGTTGAAAATTCGTCTGCTACTGGTTGAAAACACCCTTGGCGCCAGCGAAATGACGGTGTGGAATGGATGGATGGATGGAATATAGGAGCGTCCCCTTTGAAACGGGGTGGTAGCAGTAGCTATCATGCTCATTTTTCTTAGTTTCAGTTCTTTTCCTCCATTGTGAGTCCACGCTTTTTAAGTACAGGTATTTAAATACTTTAGCTGCCCATCTGTTACTGTCCAATTTCCTCAGGCGTTGCTCATACAATATTTTACTCTGAGCTTCCCGTACTTCGAAAGATGCCCAGCCCATATCTCCCTGTACCGCCTCATTTGTAGTTTTGCCGTGGGCACCTAGTGCTAATCGTCCAACGGATCTCTGATTTATTTCTAATGTCAACTGTACCTCTGATTTTAGGCACGAAACCGCGTTTCCGAAAGTAAGTCCGGGCACCATAATTCCTTTCCAAATACCCCTCAAAACCTCATACCTATTGTATCCCCACAATGCCTTACGCTTCATTATCCCGGCATTCCTTCGCCCTTTGGCCTTAAGTGATTGCTCATGCTATCCAATGTATGCCAATCCTTCGTTTACCCATACCCCCAGATATTTATATTCAGCTACTCTAGGTATTTCATGGCCTTGTATTTTAAGACCCTGATCAGTTGAGCCGTTGAAAATTATCAGACCCGACTTAACTGCGCTGAAACTGAAGCCTAGAGCGTCCCCTTCGTCTCCGCAATACTTAACTAGAGTTTGCCATTCTTCCAGACTCTCAGCTAGCAGCACAATATCGTCTGCATACATCAAACTGGGGAGGCGCTGCTCTACCGCCTTTCCACCTAATCTATATGACAGGTTAAAACCTAGGTTACTGTCTTGTATCCTCCGTTCCCGGTTTATCATATAAAGCATGAACAGCACCGGTGATAGAGGACAGCCTTGTCTTAATCTTTTGCATACTTTGACATCCTCCGTACTTCTTATCCCTTCCCACGTAATTTCTACTTTGTTATCCCGGTATATTTCCTGTAGGAACTCTATTATCTCATAACCGATACCTTCTTTGTTCTTGACAGCTAACGCCATCTATCGCATACGCCTTTCACGAATATTAACTACACATGGCCTCCGAGGTCAGCTATGGCTGCGCCGATCACGGAGGCCAAGAACTGCCCATGCGCAGCTGGAGCTGGTGGTTTGTTTTCAACCAGGGGAGAGGCGCGCATGCGCAGAGCGGCCTTGTGAAAAAGGCAGATTACGCCGCGTTCATTTTACTTGCGGAATTTCGAAAAAACTACTTTCACCTTAAATTAAATATCTAGCCAGCTGGTAAGAGATAATTTATATCCATATGTGCATAAATACTCTTGTCTTGTCTTGAATGCGTGCGGCCTCATGCTCGTGTGCGAATTGATGTGCGCCCACCCGCATCTATTCCTGTTTGGATTTTTATTTTTAATGCGAATGAACCCGAATTTTATCTGCACAGATTTATTAGCTATTTATTTCTAGTTAACTGCCGTTGCTGCTCCCAGCAGACTGGTACAGATTAGTGCATAATATTCCATCGACTAGAGTACCTGGCGCAATATATTTGTTGTTCGTTCGCAACTGGTAAATTCTGGTCACTGTGTTCCAACCACACATGAAAGCAACGCACTATGTCAATATCACACTGATTTCTGACGTCATATAATCATTGAGGTTCTAGCAAATCGGTGACACTAGAGGGATGGCGATGGAACTAGATCAGCGGTGCCACCTAGCAAAAGAAAAATGCAGTATATTCGCAACCGATTGAAGAAATGGGATGGTGTAGCAGTTAACACTTCTAGCAAACGTCATTTAATGTTTCAACAGTTTACCGCAACTTTCCCATCACTTAATGATATCACTGCAAGATAAGTTCACGCAAAATGTTTTGTCGGCGAACGCGCTGCTTCAAGGGTGGCTGTTCCTGGGGCTGGGACGGTGGGCCGACGCCGCTTGCGGCGGGGGTTAGCCAGCCACCGAATTTTTATCTGTTGTATGCCGTCATTGCACCCGCCACTGCTCCTCACGTAGTATGTTGCTCCTCACGTAGATGGCTATGTGGAGCATATGTTGGGGGTAGGATCCATCCAAGCATAGAGCGTCGCTATAGTCCTGGTTAGCACAGCGTGAACAGCCCGAGTACATGGTAAACCCTGGAAGGCGGAAGTCCTCGGTTCGGACCTCTCTTGCCTCGTTGCCCTCCATACCCACCATGATAAGTATGTTATCACCTGCGGTGATTTTAATTCTCAACACAGGGCATACGGCAACCAATCCACCACCGCCGGGGGCAAGATACTCTTGGATTCGATCAATACCACTGGCCTCCGTTTCCTTCAGCCCACTGCTCCCATTCATTCGGTCTGCAGTGCTAAGAAAATCGCGGGTGGGCGGGTGTCGTGCACTTGTAATGGTTTCTCTTTTTTTTTTTTTACCATACCACTAGCATAGCCTTCTCCCTATCGCTCACCTTTTATTTCCTCTTACTGTCTACTCACTGTCTGTTCCCGCCACCGCAGCTCGGGCGGCTCTTAGCGCAATGGCAGATGACACGACTGGTACAAATCTTTTCCTTCATTACTTAAATTATTTTTAATAAAACTACTTTATACGGCAGGCGCTTCATCGAACTGAACCATTTGTTATGCTGGTGGGGAAGTCTGCAGACTGATGCCGCACGGACGGCCAGCGGAAAAGAAACGAGGCTGACAGGAGCTCACAGCCAACTGTTTTAACGGCGATGGTGGGCGCTTATACAGCCGCGACTCTCCTGCCTTCGAAAATGAATTTTAAAATGACTGGAAAAGGATGATCAGCCAAAGGACTGGAGATGAGGACTTTGAGAGAGAGAGAAGAGATAGAGAAAGATATATATATATATATATATATATATATAGAGAGAGAGAGAGAGAGAAAGAGAGAGAAAAAAGAGCGCTGGTCGACACTAAAGGGAGTGAATTCAGGTGCCGACAGGATAGGCCGTACCTTGTAGATGAAATTGGGCACAATTGTGTACCTAGTGTAAATAAATTCTGTATTAGGTAATTAATGTAGTATAGGTGATTAGGGAAAAGAGAGGCAAAGAGAGAAAAGAACATGCTGTTTAACAAATGCCATTTCCCGTTTGAGCCCACAGACAAACGCGTGACAGAACGACAGAGTGGATGCTGGGAGAGGGTGGTTTGGCACGAGCACAAATAAAGACTCATTGGACCCAGTCAACAAAAAGGCAATGGGCCCAACTGAAAATTGTCCCATTGAAAACGATTGGTCGAAAAATATATATAGCTGCTTTCACCACCCAAATTGTGGTCAACCATTTGATCTTATTTTAGGTGCTTCCAATTGGAAATAACTGGCCACCTATGAAGACCAAACGGCACATCGATTAAGCACGAATGATTGGAACTACCTAGCCAAAAAACAAGCCACTTGCAGCCTTTCCCTGCTAGGAGTACAGGGAGACCTGCACTCAAGCCAATATTTTTACAACGAAATTGAAGATGGGAATCAAACTTTTACAGAAACCAAGTGAGAGAAGCATGCATCACTCATAAGGAATAACATTGATTCATAGAATACTTCTGCATCGATTCATGCTATATGTACCATTACACACAGATAGGCTACCTGGGACAGCGTCTTATACCACTTAAAGCCCATTTTCTGTGCATGGTATGGCTTTTAAACACTTTTATGAATGACTGCATTCGGCAGCCACTCCATAACTT
This sequence comes from Amblyomma maculatum, assembly GCA_023969395.1. Taxonomy (NCBI): domain Eukaryota; kingdom Metazoa; phylum Arthropoda; class Arachnida; order Ixodida; family Ixodidae; genus Amblyomma; species Amblyomma maculatum. The sequence goes on from JAJIZL010021341.1 coordinate 21,853, forward strand.
CAAAGCAGCTGCAAAAAAATATAGACAAAATTACATTACCTTAAATTCTCTGCCAACAAAGTTTTTAAAGAGAATTTTTTAGCTCTGCAAAAGCAATAACATTTAATAAATTCATCACAATATTTTTTAAAACCCCAGTACAAGTCAAGACATGTGCTTATAGAAAGAAAGAACCGAGGAAAATATTTCTCTCCAGCAAGCGAAAAACCCTTCTTTTAGTGCAGGAGTTACTCTTGGACAAGTTTTGTAGAACCAATGCTCATCTGAGGTTGTAATTAGGTTTAATCAGATTCAAACATTACAGTAAGTTCATTACATTAGCACTTTCAATTCATGAAAAGACAACAAATCTTGCATCGTTGTATCACACGTGTATGTAGCAGAACAAGGGTCTTCCCGATTGAACAGAAAACAAAACAGGATTGTTTATAGACAAGCTCTCCCACCAGACACACACAAGCATGTAACCAGAAAGGTGCTCAATGGAGCCTTAGCAGTGCTGCTTCTTGGCCCCCCCTATTCCTGAACACAATAATTTACTGGCCCAACCTGAAAATAAAATCCTGCTTATGAGCCTGTACCTATACAGTCTTCTCTCATAATCTGTGGGACTAACAAAACAGCCATCAAAAAATGCAATACAAAAATTCGGGTAACACCAATGTTCCACATATAAATGTACGACAAGACAGCATTAATGGCTCCCATCTGAGAGGCTCCGCTTGTGAATCCGCTTATTGTACATGCACTTCGGTACTCCTTTAATCACTAATACATTAATTTTTGCCTCGATTAGTTAACACACATTCTCATAAGCATACAGTCATAAGCTACCACATCAAGTGAAAGGCTACCCTACATAGACATAAGCCCCGCATTAACAAAGTTTAACAAAGCCATACGAACACGTCTTTATGGCCCAGGGGATTTAAGGATCTGGGGATTTGTCTGGGGATTTAAGGTCCCTAATTCGATTCCTCGGCCATGTCATATGGCTTCATGACGTAACAAAACCTACCAGCCAGTCAGTGCCTGGCCAAGTCACCTGCCAGACTCGAGCTCATAATTTTCACTCAAAACACCAAAGCCAGATTTTCCGGAGAATGGGGCCTTTAACACTGCTACATTAAAACAGACACATGTGCACAAAGATAGTGGATACAATGGATCAAACACCTTATAATAAAATACCATTATATGCTTGCAAAATCAAAATAACGCTACCTGTACCTGCACTCGAGCTTCTGCTCTTAGCACAGGATATAGAAAGCACGCATAAAAGGGTATACACTATGCATAGCAACTAGGTCAGAGAATATGTGTCTCAAATAAAAGTGAAATGACCGAGACAAAAACGAGCTACATAATGCCTAGCTACTTTTCAGAAAGTGCACCTTGATTTAGGGGCATGCGAATATGTGGAGTTCTTCAGTATAAATTCAAATATCCTTCCATTTGATATGCTGAATGAAGGAAGAAATTTCGGGACACTTGATCTCCAACAGCATTAATGGTTCCCGTTTGTGACTCCCCTTACTACAATGCCAGCGCCTTTTTCCGCTAAATGAATTGGAACTGTAACGCTGTTGCATTACTAATGTATGTTCAAAAATATTCCAAATGAATCAAATACAATCTCATGTGCCTCAATAGTTTCCCAACAGAAACATCATTTCAACTGGGCCGTTTCAAAAGCGGGGCCCACTATGACATCACAGCCCGTAGCAAAGGTTAACGCCATGACGTGGTCCACTCCTGTGGCGTTATTCATGGTGCTCGAACATTTGGCCTTCAGTAGTGGGAGGCACGGCGGGTTTCAGGCAAGTCTAGAAAACCCTGCCTTCACGCCTGACGTTAGAGGCTGTGGCTCTAACTCTCATTTCTCCCATCATCCAAGCCGTTGGGCTAATCTGTTTGCGATCACTGCTAGTAGCAAAAGACAATTTTCCGAGGGATATATGACAGTCCCAGAGTTATTGCACTGATGCACTGCATGCCTCACAGTGGGGATTACTGTTGTATCTTTCAGCACCTATAGAGCTTACTCACATGACATCACTGCAGCTTTACTGGCAACCATGGCACGCACAACACAACATCGGAGAGGGTGAAAGAAAGAGAGAGAAAGAGAGGGCCTATGGCAAATCATGACACAACGTTAGTGAAATCCGAGCTCTGGTTGGACAGCGTTGCAAACGGTGTCTCAAGTGTCCGACAAATGAACTGGCGCACAGCAGGGAGGACGCCGGTAGACCAGCCCTCGACATGTCGGAAACATTTTTTGCGTGCTTTTAGTTTCAAACCGCCCAACGTTGTAGCGTCTCCACAATACAAGGTTGTTACAACTGCCACCTGCTAAACCTGATAGTGAATAGGGTCTCTAGCATCAATTCCATGATTAATAGTGTTGCCACTAGCTGTTTTCCATAAATATTCATTTTGTATGAATATTCACACAAATTGCAAAAAAAAATCATAAATATATTTCGATTCATACTTGATTCGGTATCGAAGCTCAACTTCATACCTCACTCAGCTTCTAAAAAGTACTATTCATACACCCCTAATGTAGGTTAAAATGAAATAAATGGCAGCAAATCATTGCAGTTTAGCCTCCTGAAACAGGTAGACAAGCAAGCGTAATTCAAGTTAGATATTCATCACAACACATTTCACATTTTAAGCCAACAATAGGGAGCGGTAAATGCGGTCACTCGATATCGCATGAAACCACAACTGCAAAATCAAGAGTCTGACAGGGTGCCCAAACCATTCTAAAATGGACACCGGTAAATCTCCATGTGAAGCTGTTTTCATAGTTGCTCAAAAATGACCTAATATACAAGTGGTAGCACCTTGGCTAGAACCAGTTGTATGTGCATTATATCTTGCATTTATTGCCATACCTGGCACCCTTGCATATGTTTTTTCCATCTAATAAGTTAGCTGCTGCACTGTACCCTGCAGATTTTTGGTGATGCAAATAATGATCGCAGCTAGCCTATATTTTTGGTGAGTGTTCACAAAAACTTGCACAAAGCATCCATCCTTCTGACCTGCACCCACCTGCTTGGCCAGGTCAGCCACATATGCCAAAAAGCAAAGGACCCCTTGGACCTCTTTGTTTCACTTTGGTGTCACAGAATTGTCACCTGCAATCATCAGTAAAACTTGGGTTCGTAAATAACACCAAAACTTCTTGTATTCCTTGGCACATCAGACACACAGCTTTCACAAGGAAAGCTTGGTTAAATCATTTCATGTTCAACAGTTTCTTTCCACAGCCCCTCACATTGCATAACAGCCTCTACTATATAAGTCACTGTAGTAGCTCAAGGTCAAGTCAAGAAATAACAATGCTATTCATCAACTTCGGAACAGCACAGCAACTGACGCTCACTCCAGATTCAAGCACCATCACAGGTGAATGGGTGATGCTCACAGGCACAGTAAAAAGCACAAAGCTTTAAAAAAGAGCAATATATTGAGATTAAACCCAAGCTTCAAAGGAACATGTCTGCCAGGTAAGAATCGAATTCATCCTCTTGACTCTTTTCTTCTTCGGCAGTGCTCGGCTTGCTCCAGACAGATCCCTCCTCTTCTTTAGCAGCCCCTTCTTCGGTGGCAGGGGGCTCCTTATTGGGCTCTTCATCACCAGACTCTTCCACCTTGGACTTCTTTTTCTCAGAGCCGCCACCAAGCTTAGATGACGATGTTCTCTTCGCCGACTTTTTGGTGACCTCCTTCCTCTGAAACCTGTAGTTAAGCTTGAATGAGCACTCGGTGCAGAGCCTTAGTTTGACTAAAGCGTTCTTCTTCTCGTCCTTTTCGAAATATGCGAAGTTCACCTCCCATGTACGCATTCCCGAGCTCTCGTTGCAGTGCCTGTCACCACAACTGAACTGCCCCTTGCCAGAGATGACCTCTTGCTCGGTACGCCAGCGCATCGCGATCTTGTTCGCCTTGTAGTAGGTGAGGTCGCAAATGCAATACTCCTTGAAAAGCTTATCGTAGTACTTCTTCGCCAGCTGCTTCTCCCAAGTAGGGGGCTCTTCATCGTCTGACTCGTCCCAGAGGAACTGGTGATTCTCGCGAATGATGTCGAGATCGGTGCGGTCGCGGCTCGCATCGCGCTTCAGCTTGGACGTGGCACCGGGGTAGCAAAGCAGGTAGTCGTTGATGAGCTTCTTATGTCTGGTGTAGGCGTCCAGGGCCAAGAAACAGTTGCGCTCTCGGCGCTTCTCTTCGAGATTGTATTCCGACACCACCACATCCCGGTGGGCTTTGGGTTCGCGCTGTTTGGGAGCCGGCACAACCAGATCTTTCTGGGCACGCTCGTTGAGCACTGACTCCGAGTCCGTCTCGAAGTTGGAGTCGTACTCATTGCTCCCATGATGCCGCGCAAAGTCAACGACACTGTCGGCGTCCTCTTCCCGTCCGTCTTTCTCCATATGGCCAAGCTAAGAGCACGGGAGAGAGATAGAGTGCGAAATCACGGCTTTGCGAAACGCGCCGATCGAGAGCGCATCGCACAGCGAAGTCTCAAAATTAAGCGACACGTAACACGCGTTTGAGTGACCTGTTAGAGGCCGCGAGTCAGCGGTAGACACACAGCATGTATCTCGTAACGCGCACGCTAATCGCCCGGCAGCCAGCACACCGTGATAATATGCACGCTGGCTTGAGAATCTGCAAGCTTGGCCTCCTTGAGTTGCACACCAAACACCGACTTTGGCACTAATAACCGTTGACAAGGGAGGAACGCAGTGCCACGTCGCAGTTGGCTAGTTAGCAGAACTATTTAGCAACACCTAGAGCAGCGGCACTACTATTTTTAAGCAGTTTATAAAAGAAGAAGGTCCAATTCTCCAGACTGCTGACCCGTCGTTGCGACGCTTGGGAGCTTGGGGTTGCGCTTGGCGGCTCGAATACTGACTCGGCTTTGTCTGCTATCGGCTGCCCTATCGGCTGCGCGTCAGTCGACGATATTTTTATAAACAAGCAAGTGGGATGAATATTTCCTGAAAGGCTAAAACATATAAATAAAAAGTTAATGTAATATAAATGGCATGTTTAAGACCTTTTCAGTAAGTGGTCGCTGGGCGCCGCCATAATGCTCCCTGGACAGCATTTTGCGCTTGTCGCTAGCACGGTGGAAGCCGCAGCGGAACCGGTTTTTCTGCGCAAAATGCAGTCCAACGACAACTATGGCGGCGCCCAGTGACCACTTATTGTAAAGAATATTCTCCAATACGACTACACCCCGTGGCTACAGTGTACTAGAATACAAAGTATTCTAGTACACTGTACCCATGGCCTCACAATTGCCGCGGACCTGGTGAGCAGAACCTGCCTAAGTAGCAGATGACGTGTCGTACACTAGGCAGTGGAGTGGAATGTTAGCGGGCCCACTGAAGCTTCTAGGGGCTTCCTGAAGCTTCAAAATATTTGTTGCTTGTCTTTCTTACCGTGTTGAAAACTTGAAAAAGGCGACAGCTAGTACATAAGGCGGGCTAAATAAAACTTGAAATTTCTCCAACCAACACTTTTATTTTATAAAACCCGACGTTTCGGAGCCGGCTCGGCTCCTTCTTCAGGGGTGCAGGACGCGAGGCTGCGTGCAGCTATAAGTAAAGGAATGATCGAGGGGGAGAAGAAGGTATCTCACCCCCTCCCCATTCCCCCCCCCCC
>JAJIZL010021342.1:7206-19456 GCA_023969395.1 Amblyomma maculatum
TTATCTGATCCTCTCCAGCTGATTTGCCCCTTTTCATAGTTTCTAATGCTTTCTTGACCTCGTCCTTTGTCACTGGTGGAACGTCTGACTGTTTTTCCCTGCCGCCAATCTCATTACGGTCCTGACTACTTTGGAAGCTGTAGAGATCTGTATTGAACTCCTCGGCTACTTTGACTATCTTGTCCATATTCATAATGACGTTGCCCGCCTTGTCCCTTATCGCATACATCTGCTTTTTGCCTATGCCCAATTTCTTCTTCACCGCTTTACTGCTTCCCCCGTTCTTTACAGCATGCTCAATTTTCTCCATGGTATACTTCCTTATATCGGCGACCTTGCGCTTACTGATTAGCTTTGATATCTCTGCCAGTTCTATGGATTTGAAGCTTTCATACTCTGGCGTTTCTTAATCACAAACTTCGTCTCCTTAGACAGCTTACCGGTATCCTCTCTAACTATCCTACCGCGTACTTCTACAGCGCACTCAGTAATGTTATCTCTGAAATTATTGTTCATTTTCTAGGGTAATGTTGCCATCCTCGATTATAGCTGACTATCTATTGTGTAGCGAGACCCTGAACTCTTCTGCCCTCCCCCTCACCGCTAATTCGTTGATGGGTTTCTTTCTTGCTAATCTGTTGCGTTCCTTCTTCAGATTTAGGCTAATTCGGGACCTCACCATCCTGTCGTCACTGCATCGCACTTTCCCGATTACCTCTACATCTTGCATAATGGTGGGGGTTGAACACAGTATGAAGTCAATTTCATTTTTAATCTCCCCGTTAGGACTTTTCCATGTCCATTTTCGGTTCTTCCATTTGCTGAAGAAGGTATTCATGATTCTTAACTTATTACGCTCTGCAAACTCAACTAGTAATTCCCCCCTGCTATTCCTAGAACCAATGCCATAACCACCTACTGCCTGCTCTCTTGCCTGCTTTTTCCCTACTTTTGAATTGAGGTCACCCATTAGTTCAGTATACTGCGTCTTTACCTTTCGCATTGCCGATCCTAACATATTCGTAGAAGCTTTCAACTACCTGATTATCATAACTACATTTAGGTGCATAGGCCTGTACAACCGTCAGTTTATACCGCTTATTAAGCCTAATTACGATGCCTGCCACCCTCTCGTTATTACTATAGAATTCATCTATATTACCCGCTATATACCTATTGACAAGGAAACCTACTCCTAGTTGTCGCCTCTCCGGTAAACCTCGATAACATAGTACATGCCCATCCTTTAGTATAGTATATGCCTTATTCGGCCTCCTAACCTCACTAAGCCCTATGACATCCCATTTCATACCCTCTAGTTCCTCTAACAGCACTGCTAAAGTAGCTTCACTAGTTAGGGTTCTATCGTTAAACGTTGCCAGAGTCAGTTTCCAATGGCGGCCCGTCCAGCGGAGCCAGAAGTTCTTAGCACCCCCTGCTGCGTCACAGGTCTGACCGCCGCCGGGGTCAGTTGTTCAGCAGCCGCTGGTGACTGAGGGCCGGGGTTTTATGGAACTATTGCTAGTGCTGATCATGAAAAGGATGCCATGTTCCAACAAAAGAAATAATGAATAAAAAAAAAATTGCTAGGTGAAAACGGCTCCCATGAGAAAAAAGCAGACTTCTTGTCAAAGGTTTTTGTTAAAAAGACCCGCCTAACAACCGAAAGCATTTGTCTGTCTAATCTTCAACATGCAACCCAACTACATCAACGATCACGTAACCCCAGAGAAGAAGAAAAATAACTGAAATCAGAGAAGCACTGGGAATATCTGGAATTCGACAATGGTCGTAGCAAACAGCTACTAGCCATGCGTACCGTATTTCGATTATCAGCGACCTCGGTATATTTAACTCATCTAATGACATTGTCCCTCTCCATTCCTGGCTAAGTCATACATGGCTTTCCATACTGTCACTGAGTTTGAAAATGCTTCCAAATCTGCCTTATCTAATAGGTCACTCATTTACATTAATATGCGCAGCTTGCCTCCTGTCGACGACATATTTTATGCCGTACGAATCTATCGCTTGGAATCAAACATCCTAACCATAGTCTCTTCAACGGATCTGCGATCTCCATTTCATGTGCGCTGCCATATACTAGTCGCTTTGATATTTCATTTTCGACAGACAAACGTGAAGCATGGTGGATAAAACTTCACAAATAATTCATTGTCAATAAAAACACCATAACTGGATGAATATACGGCTCGCCATCGTCATCATACTCTGCCTTTTGTCTGGAGCTAGATAGCATTCTCATACGCCTTAAATGCAAAAACAGAAGCATCATTATTGCAGGACACATTACAATTAAAATCATCGCTCATAGGGATCCTTTCTGCTGAGATTACTACAACTACTTTATGGAGCATGGGCTAGAAATTTATTGACACTACCAACACTTTGGGACCGGCGCGGTTCTAGTACACTTATCGATCACATATTAATTAATAGCAGCTGTCCTAAAAAAGCAGGAATTACGGATTTTGAGATCACCGATCACAACCTAATGTTTCTTTCCTTTAGCAGTAATTACCAAAGGAAACCAAAATATAAACGAAGCACTTATTTGATTGCAGAAAATGTACTGACATAATACAAAACAATACCGGATATTATCCTGAGTGACAACTGCGCTAAAACAGCACACAGTAATTCGTTAATTATAATTTTCTCAATGAATGCCCGACTGTTCTGTCCACTCAAGAAGGATATTCTGTGCATAGAAATCATTGGATGACCAGTGTTCTTTTACGCTCAGTCCGCAAAAAAGATAATCTAGGAAAGTTAAGCAGCAGCCCTTCAACATCAGCCTTAAAAAATGTTTTAAGGCTTACTGCAAAACACTCTGCGATAAACAAAGACGCCAAAGAAAATACTACCAAAACATATATTAATAATTTGAAATAAATTTTGAAACAACTGGCAATTATTCAAATATAGTTTCTCAGTGAAGCTAGCTCGAACTCCATTCCCAGAACACTTATTGATGACAGTTTTACATATTCCAATCCCTTCGAATAGCAGTTAGTTTTTGGTCTCAAACGTCAGCCGGCTTTCAGTACACATCCATCTTCGATCGCTGTCCCAATCCTTTTTTCTCTACCTTACATCACCACCTGAAGTCTTTAATCTGCTAAAAGAATTAAAAACACTGAAGCTTCGCTAAACGACATTCTTCCGTGAATATGAAGATCAGCCAAGAAGAAATCTAATGTTCTAGCACATCTCGTAAACATTATAGTATTTTATTTATCGACAGGGTGGCGCAGTGGCTACGGCGCTCTACTAGTTTGCCCAAGAATGCGGTATCGAATCCCGGCCTCGGCGGCTGCTTTTAGATGGAGGCGAAAAGCAATGCTCCCGTGTGCTGTGCGATATAAGTGCACGTTAAAGAAGCCCAGGTGGACGAAACTTTCGGAGCCCTCCACTACGGAGTCTCTCATAGCCTGAGTCGCTTTGGGACATTAAATCACTCAAAACAAACCATTATATTTAAAAAAGGTTATTTCCAACTGTGGTTAAGCAAGGAAAAGTGATTCCCGTTAAAAAAAAGAAAAAGGCAACAGACGAATGATTTCTGAAATCCAGGGTTTGAGGAAAACCCGTCTGGCCGAGTATATTCATGGCGGAAAGCACTGACCGCCGACCAATCGTGAAAACAACAATGAAATTTCGGCGCCGCTACAGGGGCCTTGTTCACAATTAAAGAAAAGGAACTGAAGGTAGGTTATATATGCTTCATGGTTTGACGTAAGCAAAGGTAGTATATGGGTGGTAGATTTCCTTCGTTGTGATTATGCGTGTTTGCTGTCGTTTGAATATGAAGAGATTTCAGGTAAAGCCTTGTCGTCTTGTTCTTTCCCTTTCCAATTATCTTCGCGCTGTCCCAAACGATGGCATGACCCTTGGCGACAGCATGCTCAGCCAGAGCGCTGTTTGCCACTCGCTGATTATTGACATCCTTGTGATGCTGCTGCAATCTTTTTCTCCAATTGCCCGTTTCACTAATGTAGACGTGCCTACAATCAGCGCAAGGAATTCTGTATATGATGCCCGGGAACTTATCCTTCTTTACCTTGTCTTTCACATTCACCATCGCTTGTCTGAGTTTCCGCATAGGTACTTCGTAAGAACGCAAAATGCGTGGTAAGCTTTCGCTTGGGCAGGTACGGTATAGGAATCCTTTTTTTCTTTTGATGCTGGTGTTGCAGTGGCAGTCGGCGAGACAGGCGATTCTAGACTTTCCTAATGAAAGAACTGGGATAGCCAGAGGATATTAGGTCACGTCGTACGGTATCTAGGTTCTTTGCTTTTTCTTCTGGCGTAGAGGAGAGTTTTTCCGCACGGCAGACAAGTGAAGCAACAACGTACTTCTTAGTGGCAGGCCGGGTGTACGGAATTAAAGTTGAGGTACATGCCAGTATGGTTATGGCTATCACGTTCGGCTGGCAATCGTTCCGATTGCAAGTAGTGGTTTGATTCGCGGTGAAGAGTTTTTTCTCATTATGGGTCTTTGCTTATAGCCACACGTCTATTCAGAGGTCAAAGGTGCACGGAGCGACATTTAGTGAGTGTTGCATGTTATTTGTTTAACGCCACACTGTCCTGCCCTAGGAGGTGCAGGGAAGCGTTCGCTTCACAAGAAGCCAGTGCTTCCTTCAACCCAGGATTCAACTTCCAAGTGAGTCCATCTTGGCTGCGGTGAAGAAAATGAAGCGTCTTTCTGCCGCGCTGATTTCAACATAGGCGACCGAGGTGAAGATGTTAATGCGTGCTGTGAAAGACCAACTATTTGCGGGCTTTCTACCCCAGTCACCAAATATTGTGGTGGAGTTCTGAAAGGAAGCCCCCACTAACGAAAAGACTTTAAACGGCAGTATGCGCCACAGGAACCAGCCTTTTCAAGTGCTCTCTGCTAGCCTCTGCAACCCCTCACACACACGTGAAGGTAACGTCCGGGATATTATCCATGAAGTCATTCCCGAATAACTGGGCCGACTCACGCCATTGCCAACCAAGCTTCAGTTTGCGCCTCTCACAGGTGTCATCCGTGAATAAGTCCAGCAATCTTTGGGCGCTTGTCAAGCGACATCTCGAATGCAAGAAGCCCCGGTGGGGAAATATGCTTCCGCGTTACGCCGTAAGCCTTCTGGTAAGTAAACCGCGCCTCCACCGATAAGAACAAGTAGCTCCTGAAAGTCGCTTGTTGACCTTCCCCCAACTGGCAAGTGTAGGAGCTATCTTAAAGACCAGGGAAATGTGACGCCTGGAGGACATCGATTAACTGCACACTCTGCTTCCGCTGTGGTGGGGCGGGATACATCCTTCGCCAGTGCCCGTACAAATAATCCGGCCTTTACGGATTCACATTCGACGCAGCGCTACCCGCCCCGGTGAACGACCAGACGAAATCCACTACTTGCGCAAGGCAGAGTTTAAAAGCAGACAGTCCCACTGGCCCTTACCGCTGAGGACAGGTTTTGCGTAGGAGAAACTTCCGTGAGCATCCTTTCGAGGTGTGGTTGCTGCGCGGCGAACTAACGGAGATCCTCCGCCGAAGATGACGAGTGATTACGCTGCAACATTTACACTACTTATCACGAGCCCCCGTCGAAGCGCCGCCAACAAACGTTTCTAGTTTATGAATCCGAATAATTATTCCGCCATTGGTTGTGGGGCCCTGCACCACGTATCCGTAAGGCCCGTGCGCGCCGCGCATTCAAAGGCCGCGCCACTATCCCAATGCCCCCTGCGCGGTGCCTGTTTCCCTCTCCCCGCTCGTTTGGGGATAACCGGTCCCGCGCGAGGAGTCTATATAGGAAGGCTCGTGCCACCGTCTCGTCCTTCCTGGTCCCTGGCTCGTCGCTCCTGCTTCGCTCCTGGCTCTCTCCACGGAAACGACCCGCAGCCACCCGGACGACGACCCCGGACAGCCTCGACGACGCCCGCGCTTAACGTGAGATAAAGGATGTTTGCTATGCGGCCCACTGTGTGTTTGTCGTGCGCATGCCTCGGGCAGAGGAATCGCCCACAGCCTTGCGAATCAAGGTATCCAAAGTGCTTGTGTCGTGTTTGGACAGTTGCAGTTAAGGAGTAGTGTAAAACACATGGCTGAAGACGAAGGAATGGATGAGGCGACAAAGGTCGCGGTCCTTCATGCCCCTATGTTGGCCCGAAACTGTTCGGATGGGGTGCGACATCGTGACTGCAATCTGAGTTTTTTCAGGGTGGTGGTGTTTTTACCATTGCTCTGGATGTGTAGGCACAATTTGCGGAGGGTTTCAACCTCGGCTCCCATTCAGTTCGATAGTAACAGGGCAGCGGGGGGAGTGATGGTTCTTGGGGCGGATGAGTAGCAGTTCGGACTTAGCTGGGGAGCAGGTCAGTCCGATGCTCGTTGCTGCCTTTTCGGTCTGGGTGGCTGCTTCCTGTAAGGTGTCTTCTATACCACCATCACTGCCGTGAGTGGCGCACAGCATGTTCAGCATAGAGGGTATGTTTCAGATGGGGGATGTCTGACAGTCTTCAGACGAGGGGATTAGGAAACAAGAAGAAGGAGGGGATGGACCCTTGCGGTGTGCCGACACTCTGCAGCCTGTAAGGAGAGGAAAAAAGAGGGCCAAAGTGTATCTCATCCTTGCGGTCAGTGAGGAATGCTCGAATATAGGTGTATGTTCGCGCACCTAGATTCAATGTGGACATGGCACTCATGATCGCCTGGTGTTCGATGCGATCAAAAGATTTGGAGAGATCCAAAGCTGAGACTGCCTTGGTGTGACCAGAAAAAAGTGGGCTAAAAATTTCGTGGGTGAGTTGCAGCATGGGGTCTTGTGCGGATAGATGGGGTCTGAATCCCACCATGCTGCGCGGATATAGATTGTTGTCTTCCATCTGTATTGTAAGTCTCGCTAACACAACATGCTCGAAGAGCTTCCCGATGCATAAGGTTAGCGAAATCGGGCGAATATTTTTGAGTGAAAATGATTTGTTAGGTTTTGGTATAAATGTAACCTTCATGTGACACCAGGACGGTGGGAGGACACCCTCCTTCCAGCACTGGTTAAAGTATTCCGTAATTTTGGTGATCGACTGATCATGCCATATTACGGAGCATGGTGTTTGTGTTTTGGTCCAGACCAGGTACAGAGTTTGTGCGGAGACTAAGGAAGGCTGTTTTGACTTCCGTTTACGTGAAATTTGTGTGCAGTGTCAATTTGGGCTTTCGTGTATACAGGGGCAGAGGTGTGGGGCTCCCGCAGAGGTGTATGTGTTTTGAAGTGTATCTAGGAGGGCGTCGGCCGGGACCTTCAATATGTTCATGAATTAGGCGTGTAACGGGGTGTTGTGTTGTTGACGTGATGAGTGAAAGGCCAATAAGATGTCGAAGAAGCTGCCGTGCGTGTTTGGTAGATAATTTTCCGGTGGTGCTATCGCATACCTGTGCTCAATTGGGTTGGCACAGCTCCTCATAATATTGTTCTATTTGTGTCTGAAGCGCATGCAGCCGCTTTTTACGTCGTCTGTTATGTTTATTGTTTTTCCAGCGTCAAAGGGTACTATGCTGAGCTTCCCAGAGGTATAATAGGCGTGAGTCAAGGGTAGGGGTTTCGGTGGTAGTTTCTATGAGTCGCGTGTTATGGTGGACGTTATCCATAAGATATTTCACCCTAGTGTCGATGTCTTTGATGGGAGTGTCTTAATGGGCGGCTAGGGAAGCGCGAAAGGCATCCTAGTTAATGAGTTTGTGTGCTGTGTAAGTGCGACAGGGAGGTTTGTAGGGGACAATTATTTGTACAATGTAGTCATCACTGCCTAGTGTATGTTGCGTTCTGTTCCAGGTAACACTGCGTAGATTGCGGCTCGACCCTGTTGCCAATCCTCGTGGGAGTATGGAACGTCTCGTGTGCAGTAAGTTGGAGGTTTTGCAGGAGCAGCCAGAGCCTGCGACCTCGATGTGTGGTTTTTGTGTATCCCCAGTCAGTATGTTTCATTTTCATTTCGTTTATTTCACGTAATGAAAGCACATGAGGGGGCGAGAAAAAAAAGATGTCGTGTCGACAGCTTGACAAGCTCGCGCCCCCTAATACATAAGGGCAAGGGCAGACAGTAAAAGCGTCCCGTGAAACAAAATAAAAAATAAAAACACAGATGTTGTGAAAAACACAGCTACAAGTAGAAATAATACAGATTAACCGCAATTACATGCACATTTTACAGAGCGAAGAAGCAGCTAGATCCTGTACTGAAGTGTTGCAAAGGAAAAAAATATACAGAGCATTTATGTACAGAGCATATAGAATAAAAATCTACATATAGCAGGATGAAAACACGACAATTCAAATCAACTATACAATACGTTAATATTTCTGATATAATCATGCATTGTTACATTTGAGGCAAGGCTGTTTAACAATCTGGGAATAATGTTTGACAGCATTTGCATTCCATAGTTTGTCCTTGATGAAGGCACTTCGCATTCTTCTTTGTGCCGTGTATGGTATGGTTGACAGTTTTTGCTTATGTTAGCCGACTGTGATAAGAAGTTATTTTCGTTTTTGTCTTTAATAAGTGCTTTACACGAACAGAAATCATAATAGTGTTCCATATTTACCACGTTCATTTGTTGTAACAGTGTATCGGTTGAAGATTGTGAGGGTGAGTTTGAGACAACTTTTAAAATCTTATTTTGAACACGAATAATTTTTGCTGCGTTAGTGCGTGTACTATTTCCCCACACGAGGAAACAGTAGCGCGCAGTAGACAAAAAAAGTGTATGATAAAGCAGAAGCCTTATATTGAACGGAAGTACTTCACAGTGGCGATAAAGCAAACCTGTATTACGAGCTAACTTAGTTGTTACGGAGTCAAACTGTAAATCCCACATCATATGTTCTGAAAAAATCATTCCTAATGTTTTGATGCTACTTACAATATCTAATTGTTCTCTGTTTAGGAAGAAAGTGTGGCCTTGTTCTAAATGCTTGCCTTTTGTTCGAAAGTCTACTGCTTTTGTTTTCTTAGTGTTTATAGTTAATCCATTACTGAGTGACCAGTCGGTTAGCTTAGATAAAACTTGATTCTCACGGCGGAAAAGGGCTTCACTGTAATAAACATCTGCAATAAACAAGCTGGTATCATCAGCATAGATTACGTATTTTACGGAATGATCGATTTGTATTATCATTTATGAAAATGTTAAAGAGAAAAGGCCCTAAAATACTTCCTTGTGGGGCACCAATTGATGTTGGTTTAGTCAGTGAAGAACAGTTATTCAAAGAGACGTATTGTTTACGGTTTTCAAAGTAAGACTTCATCATATTAAGAACGAGGCCGCGTACACCATATAATTTTACCTTCTTCAGCAATAAGTTTCGATTTAGGGAATCAAAAGCCTTACTAAAATCTACAAATATTCCTAAGACATACTTGTTTTGTTCAAAGTTCTGAAGGATGTATTCCTTTTGGTTTAGCAGAGCAAGTTCTGTAGAGTGATTTTTTCAGAATCCAAATTGCGAGTCATGTATTATATTGTGCTTATCTGTAAATGACACCAAACGAGCAAGAAGAACACTCTCTAAAATTTTTGAGAAAATGGGCAATATGAAAATTGGCCGGTAATTATCCAGATTATTTCTATCTCCTTTTTTGTAAAGTATGTGGACTTTGGAAACCTGCATCTCACGAGGAAAGATGCTGACGTTGAAACAAAGATTAAATATGTAGGTTAACGAACCGGCAATAATGTCCGCCACAAATTTTACTGGACGAACTTGGATGTCGGAGAAGTCACAAGCAGATTTATTTCTTAATTTCTCAATTACTGCTTGTACCTCTAATTCTGTAACAGGGTTCAAGAAAACTGATTGCGAACACGTTTGCATCGTACCGAGTGCATTGTCGTCGACGGCCGCTGAAAAGGTCAAGTTAACTAAGTAATCATTGAAACCATTTGCCAGTTCTGTTTCATTTATGGTTCTTCCTTGAATATGTAGTTCCGTGATTGAAGTTTGGGGATTACCAGTTTCAAACAACGTGTTTATCTTCTTCCATGTTGTTGTGTCTGAAGCTGTTATAAAAACACTGTTGAAATAGTCTATCCTTGCGCGTTTGATTTCCTTGTTAAGACGATTGCGGTATTGCTTAAATTCTTTTAGTTGATCTGGGTCATGGTCGGTAACGAATTTAGCATACATGGAATACTTAATCTTAATTTTCTCAATCAGATCTTTATTGACCCACGGTTTTCAAACTTTTCGTAATATTTTGTACTGTTTTGAGGGAACATGTTTTGCATAAGTGATTTTGAATTTATTTAGAAATCTGTAAAATGCAACATTTGCATCAGTGGTGCAAAACACGTCAGTCCAGGGCAAGTTTGATAGTTCCAGTCGAAAGCTTTCGAGACTATGTGGTGAAATGCTTTGCACTAATCTAGGAGTTTTTTGTTCGTCAAAGTGATCCAGAATCGACATGAAAATAGGAAGATGGTCACTGACAACACAAGACAAAACGCCAGCTTTTGTGTTTGCTGCAGTAAAACTGGGAAGAAAGACATCAATTAACGTTTCGGACTGAGTAGTTATTCTTGTAGGCATAGTTTTATCATTCGTTAACCCATAACTTTCGAACAACCATTTCGTTTCATTTGCTATTGAAGAATTTACGAGCATATCAATATTTATGTCGCCGCCACAAACTATTTTCAATTTGTTTTTTCTACTGTATTCAAAAATACAATGTAGACTATTTAGAAAGTTTGGAATGTTCGAGCTCGGAGGACGGTAAAGTACTGTAACAATACAGCCGTTTAGTACAACTGACAGCATTTCACAGTCACTGTCGGAACGAGTGAGTGATTCAATGATATCGCATTTGTAGGTGTTTTTTACCAGTAATGACACTCCACCACCCCGTCGTGTGGGGCGATTTAAATAGAAGACGTTGTAACCTGGCAAAGTAAAAACACATTCGTCGGTATACCATGTTTCGTTAAGCATCATCACATCGAAATTAAAACTGATCTGTCCAAAAAGTACTTCAAGTGGTACTTGCTTATTTTTAGCAGACTGAGCATTTATGTGAAAAAACTTGATTGCGGATAAATATTTTTTTTCCAAACTGCTTACGTACGTCGTTAGGAATAGTGAACATAGAATGGAAGAAAGCCGTTTACCAAAGCTGTTTAAACCTAAGTAAGAGCAGTCAAGTTTTACAAGGATAGCCGAGTCGCCTTCTGCACGCCTTACAAGGATTTTTCCCCTGCTGTGCCAAACGTACTTGAAGTCATTTTCTTTCGCCCAAGTTTTTCGTGAGCCACAGGAGTGATCGTGCTTGTTTCGTGAGATTTTCCTGGATATAGGTTGAAGATTCCTGCTCTCTTAACTGTTTGCGTTTTTCGAACCAAAGTTCCCTCAAAGACTGCTGAGCGAAGCGGACAATCATACCTGGTGTTTTGCCTTTTTTTGCGGGCAGACGATGCATGGCAACGACGTCACTATCATTCAGTTCCCGGAAGCTCGAGGGATGCAGCAAAACTGTTTACTTTATGAATAAGATCTTCCTGTTCTGTTTGCTTAATATCATGAATCTCGAGATTCATCCTTCTGTTTTGCTATTCTAGCTCATCCATGTCTTTTTTAATGCTTTTGATTTCTCCACAGGATTCGTTCTTTTCCAGTCTCTCAATACGCCCTTGAACTGTTTTCAAATCTTTTTCCTGTTGTGTGATTTTATTCAGCACAGTTTCATACTTGTCAGATATTAATTGGATGCTTTTTTCGAAGGCAGCAACGGCGTCTTTCATGCCTTTTACATCAGTTTGCAGTTAAGCTATCGCTATGATGTGCGCACTATCAGCAGTTGGCTTTTGCTTAGCCCCTCGGCAGAGCTGACAGCGCCACTGCCTTCGAGCTGCTTTGCCGTTTGATTTCAAAGTTTTCTCAGATATACCCGCACAGTTTCCCGAGTGATAAGAATGACAGCATTCTTTACATGTTACAAAGGCATCGTCACAGATGGGCAAACCACAATCAAAGCAGCGCTCCTCCTCCCCAGAACTCATTTTTTGTGACTAGGGCAATGTGGTGACAGTATACGTGAATGAAACTAGTCACAAACGATTCCAAAAAAAAATATTGCCACAAACCTGTAATACAGAAGGCAGCTTTATTTCGATGCGTTCAGCCTTTACCGTAGCCACAGCCCAAATGCCGTGAGCACCGCTGGTTCCTTCTTTTATAGG
>JAJIZL010021342.1:19466-34721 GCA_023969395.1 Amblyomma maculatum
CGGTGATGACTGGCGGTGGAAATTCAGGCTTGTCCGGCGATGAGCAGTCTCCGATATTCACTCCAATCTATCGGCAGATCTGTAATACAGAAGGTAGCCTTATTTCGATGCGTTCAGTCTGTACCGTCGCCACAGCCCAAATCACCGATTAGCAGCGGATCTCCCTGCCAGCTGATGCAGCTCTCGAAGAAGTGTTTCCAACGAGGGCATCGGCTTGGCTGTTGGGTGTTCTATGTTTGCTATGAAGATCGATGCAAGAGTATGTGTGGGATGTATAAGTGCTGTTATCACGTATGGCTCCGACGTGATGTGGAGTTCTGCACGTGATATTGCGATGAATATGTGTGCACGCCTTGGTTGTGTTGGCGTTGTGAGAGTGTGTCGATGTGTACTCTGGGAGTGTTGCCTGTTGTGCAGTCTCTTGTAGAAGTATGGTAGGCGTGGGGGTGAGGGTGAGGGTGGGGAGCAGTTGCAGAGGTGGGCGCATCTTAAGTACCAACTTAAGATGGGGAGGAAATTATTGGTCCGCCTCTCCATAGTGGAGTGTAGGAGGATGAAGGAGGGGAGGGAGACAGGTGTCTACTGTCATGTGTTCTTCAGGGGAAAAGGCCTGCGGAGAGAGGGTATAGGGAGTAAGATGGATTAGATGTTGGGTGAAGCGATTTTTCATCACTTATAGCGTTTTTTTAGCATCACGCCCATGCGCTGCTCCAGCTTTTCGGTAAGGGCGGCGGCAAGATGACTGAATTTAGTCTCGAGGCGGACGTCTAGTTTGTAGTCGAATTTGGCCTTCCTTGGGCAAATACAGCGTCTACTTCTGGGGACGGGAGAGTGGTTGTAGCAATTGTGATGCGTTGTTTCTTTGTAGGGGGATACTCGAAGATTCTATGGAGGGGGAGGTGTGGTCAGCGAAGGGTGGGTTGTGTTGAAAGACTTTGGAGGGGGGTACTTAGGAGGGAGGAAAGGCGGCTTACCTCGTCCCGCAAGGCCCAGAGTTCCCAGTCTCTGGGATCTTCTTGCAAGGACTGGGCTTGCGGTAGATGGCGGGTGGCGTTGTCGGCGTTGTCGGAAGCGCGGTCGGCCCAGCTCCGTTGGAAGTTCTTGCAGCTGTCTTGCCGGCGTCTGGAAGTTGATCTAGAAGTTCTGGAGCTGCGTCTGCTGGTTTGCATTCCGGATGATCTCTGCGGGACTGTCTCGGCATCGACGGTGGAGAGATCGTGTTCCAGGGGATGTCAGTTTACGGCCCCGTGCTTTGCAGTTTCCAGTCCCAGTCTCATGCGGGCCTCCACAAAGAATGCAGCTGGGGGTGCATGTGGGGACATCTTCTCGAAGATGGGACGCCCCACTACGGGGGCACATCTGTGATCTTGGGTGTACGCACACGTCGGCTTGGTGGCCGGGAGTTGGGCAGTTCGTGCACGCGTCTATATTCCCCCGGTGTGCACCTGTGGAGAACTTCTCCATAGAGGGCGGCATAGGGCTTGCGCGGAAGGTAATCAGCATGGATCGCGTAGCGCCCATCTGGAGTGCGTCTATGAAAGAAAGCTTCGATAATCAGGCTAAGATACTTAGGGAAGCAGGTTATCCAGCTCAGCTCATCACTCTGGGTTGCAATAAAATAATTAAAAAGCTTAAATCGCCGGTATTGCTGCCATCTTCACAGAAAGAACACAAACGTAAAACGTTCGCAGTCCTTCCCTATGTACATCGCCTTTCCCATGGTCTTAAAAATGTGGCCCATAGATGTGAAGTTGATGTTGTGCTTTCGACCGCTAGTAAACTCAATAAAATTTGTTCAGTGGTAGAAGATAAGTCCCGCTAATAAATCTGTAGCGTCATGCGACGTTAAGCACGATAAGAGATTTGTGCCGTGCTCCAAAGGGTTAGTTTATAAAATCGCCCTGGTCCTGTGGTCAGATATACATTGGGCAAACGGGACGATGTATTAACACACGAATCAGGGAACATCTCAACTCATTAGAATCTAATCGCTCCCCTGATCTAGTTGATCATTGCCGAGAGTGTCAATCCTGTGTTCCGTCCTTGCATTTTAGCGACATTTTGTGCAAACACTCCGACCAATTGACCAGGGAAATCAGCGAGGCGTATAATATGGCAAAGAAATCAAGATTTCATTAAAACTTTGTTACATAAAAGCCGGTGTCCCTTGTATTTCGTGTTCTTTGTGTCCGTGTTTTTACCGCTACAAAATGATTCCAACAACAAATCAAGATTGTGTGTCAGCAAACCATCCCTGCTCCTGCGTGACTGTGAGGTTGCATATCTGGATACCACATAGTAGCACGTGCGTTCTGGTTTTTGTGTTTTATTGTTTTCTGTTTCATTATATAAGCGTGTTTCCTGTGATTAAACTTCAGTTGAGAGTGAACGCTTGTTCCTGTGTTTTCTTTCTTTGGCCCCCGTTTGTTCGCGCTGTTTTTTGGAAAATGTGTCACCAACTCGCCCGCTTAGCTATTCTGTCAAGTATGGGTGCTTCGGGGTTGCCGACGATGAGGTTCTGCAGGAGCGCTGGAAGGGTTTCATTCCAATACGCATTGGATATAACTCCGCGCACTGATCCGTCCGGCGGGGCTATGTAGGCTGCCGCTGCAAAATCTTTGGCGTCGTACTGGATGGAGGTAATATGAACCACTGTGAGTGCATCGGCTTGTAAAGGCGTGCTCAAAGTGCACGTATTGCTGAGTGGATGTATCCTGATTTGGATACGCATGACCTCCCGCAGCTGTCTGGGCGTAAGCAGGGTGGACTGCAGCCCGCCTCTTGATCCAGCTTGTATTCGGCACCGAAAGCCGTGAGTGTGAGGCCTCTGTTATTTACATTTATTTACAAATACTTCTGTCTATCTTGTTAAAGACAGGAGTGGGTTATACAGCATTTAAATACAATATCAGGTAACATGATTTGGCAGTTCTTTCTGAAATTGGTTAGTTGGCAGTAAACGCAGAGAACCATCTAAGTTATCCCATAATTCAATTATCTGTGGAAAAAAAGAAAACCCAAAGCAATCTAAAAATGGAGTGAAAGGAACTATGTTCAGTGGGTGAGCACGTCGGGTAACCCGTGCTGTGTGTAGGATCAATATGACAGGTGTTTCAATGTTAGTTAATCCGTGTACAATTTTATGCAGCATGATTAGGCGGTCACACGTGCGACGGAACGGCAGTGGCTCCAGTGATAATGCACGCGCTTAAGATGATTGTGAAAACATGCGGTCGTAGCGGCTGTAAATTAATCTGATGGCCTTTCTTTGAACAGATTCTATTTTAATGATGTCGTTTATGAAATGAGACGGCCACGCTGGGGATGCATACTCAAGAGTGTGTCTGATAAGTGTTTTATAAGCGATCAGCTTGCATTGTTTAGTGCCCTGTTTTAGACTGCGTTTTAGGTATCCAAGTCTTCGCAGCGCCTTGGAGCAGATTACATCGATATGATTATGCCAGCTGAGGTTAGTCGTGAAAGTAACGCCTAGGTATGTGAATTTGTTAGCATGGCTTAAACTGTACCCTTGACTGCTATACGGGAGTTTGAAAGGCTGTTCCTTTCTGAGTAAAGGACATTGCAACAGTTTTATTGAAATTGATGTTCATCTGCCATGTGTTACTCCAGTCTGAAAACGATGAAAAGATGTTATTAAGCACTTTTCTCTAAATACTTGTAACGCGTGTAAACATGTCTACTAATTTTATCTGGGCATATGATTTATGTTTGAACACTACGTAAGGGGGGTGGCATGCTGTGATTTCCGTGTCCGCGCTATGGCAGCCGTCACCGTCGGGTCGATACCACTGCGCCGGCGGCAGAGACAGAACGCAGGTTGCGCTGGGCCTAATAAAAATATACTTTTCGCATGTGCAGAAGCATGGGGCACAATACATTTAGGTTCGCAGGTTAATTTTGAAACCAGCAACGCGCAGTTGAAAGCGTGTTGTCGCGAAAAAATTATCTGTTCTCGTGACATACACCCCCTCCCATATATTTGAATCGTCGGCTGAGAATGCGGCGCCAGGCTCGGGCGGCCACCGCAAGTACCGCGTGCGGTTGGAAATTTTTGAAAGTGAGAAGGGAAAAGAGGCAAGTTGATGGAATAGTATTGTGTAAAGAAGCTGTGCGACAGTACCGACTACAAAAGATTGTGCGAGTTCTACAGTTCCTGCTTACCAGGGGTATTTTTCGCACTTCATCTGAAGCGTTAGCAGCGTTAGCGACCCCGTTACAACCAATAGCGACACTGTTAGCTATCTTAGGCCGCTGACAGTGGCTACTTGAAGCTTCTACGACGGAAAATTCAGGAATGTTTTATTGTGCTTTTATTAGGTAAGTGTTTTGTGCCATTCTTTAATAATTTTGTTAAGACGATTACAATGAAAATGCGGTCGTGTTTCAGTTTCGTCAGGTCAGGCCTCTATGCTGTGAGCAGCGATCGAGATTAAAAATACTAGAAAAGCTAGACTTCGAACCTCGAGCAAGGCTAAACCTGACTGAGGATATCCCACCTAAAATAAGAAACAAAATAAGAATCCCACCCCTTCCAAGAAACATGCACCCGGTATACCATGACGGTAGAAGAAAAGACAGAGTGAAGACTCTACAGAAAAAAACAACAACTAGCAAACAGGCAGGACGTGGTTTTACACGGATGAGGCGGAATACGAGCGCAGAACTGATTTCGTAGTTCTAGCAATCAGGGTCTCGTGCTGCAGCATTGTACAGAGCAATGCGCAACAGCGGCCGAGGAGGTGGCCATTGCGTTGGCACTAATAAAACAGAATGTAAGGGTGATTGTAACCGATTCCCAATCGGCTGTCCGAAATTACAACGCAGACAGGATATTTACCGAGGAAACTAGACAGCGCAGGCACTGGCCTGAGGACTTACACACCGGGATACCAGTGCGCTCTCATCGAGCAGGGAGCCTCTTCAGAGCGGGGAGTTAAGAACATATGATGGTATTCAAAATCATTACATATTAGAAAGACAGACACTGCCTCCGGCAGACAAAATTCTGAGCAGAAAAGAAGTTATTTGGAGAAAGTTGCAGGCGGGAGTTTTTCCTAACACACTCGCACTAAGCAGATGGCATCCGGCGATACAAGACCCGCGGTGCAAACACTGCAACGAAAATGCAGGTATGATACATATGGTGCGCCAGGAATTTAGAGTCTTGGGAGGCTTTATCAGCCAGAGAAACGATGTCCAAATGAAAATCATCCGTCTGTCCCTGGACACCGCTGAATCCCAACGGATTCCAGCCTGCTGAAAGGGGAGGAAGATCCCTTGATGAATATAAATAAAGTTATTATCATCTACGTTGTAAATGCACGTAAGTTTAGCAACTGCCGCCACGATACTCATGTGAAAACGCGTCATTTTTGTGCACTGTCAAGACTGATGTTTTGTTTGAATCAAATAAGCAATATCATGTTAAATACATTTTGCTGCCTGGCTAGCACACGAGCGCTTTCGCGGGTGCGGCGCGCGCCAAGGCGCATTTTGCTACAGTTTTATAACGCACCTGAGGTGCTACAAGACAACAACTAATACGCACGAGATGTGGGTGCTCAACAAAATATGCGTAAAGCGCTGGGTGAGAGCAGCACGCGACAAAACGTACCAAAAAACGAGCAGCCGCTGTACAAACGTGGTAGGCGCTCCTAATGCGCCCGCTGCCATAACGGATCGGATTGGCTTTTTGCGGCAAAGAGCAGCTTGCGCAATTTCGAAGCGAGCATTATCCGATCCAATAGCGGGTAAATAAGCTTTTTACCGGTCTTACGCAACGCTAATATTTTTTTCAGTGCTAATAATGGCAAAATATAGCTATTTAACGCATTATATATGTTGTTCTATTCTCGGTTGGGTACGGATGCAATTTAGCGATACGAGTGTTTACCACCGAAAAAAAAACAACAGCCGCTAAATGTCGCCAGCGCTTTTTCCGCCCGAGTGCTTCTATGGGAGAGTCACTCTACTGACTACGTATATATTCTGCGTATTTTTATTGTATGTTACCTGCAGCATTGTAAAAGCTTTCTGCTATATTTAAAGTGATTACATTTGATATTTCGGCCAATTCGATCAGGTCTGTTGGATTGGACAGGCCGCCATTGAAAACTGACCCTGGCAACGTTTAACTCTAGAACCCTAGCTAGTGAAGCTAGTTTAGCAGTGCTGTTAGAGGAACTATAGGGTACGAAATGGGATGTCATAGGGCTTACCGAGGTTAGGAGGCCGAATGAGGCATATACTGTACTGAAGGATGGGCAGGTACTGTGTTATCGAGGCTTACCAGAGAGGCGACAACTAGTAGTAGGTTTTCTTGTCAATAAGTATATAGCGGGTAATATAGATGAATTCGAAAGTATTAATGAGAGGGTGGCAGTCATCGCAATTAGGCTTAATAAGCGGTATAAACTGAAGGTTGTACAGGCCTATGCACCTACATGTAGTTATGATGACCAGGCAGTTGAAAGCTTCTATGAAGATGTAGAATCGGCAATGCGAAAAGTAAAGACGCAGTATATTGTACTAATGGGCGACTTCAATGCCAAGGTAGGGAAAAAGCAGGCAGGAGACCAGGCAGTAGGTGACTATGGCATTGGTTCTAGGAATCGGTAGTCGGGAAAGTGCGATGCAGTGACCACAGGATGGTGAGGTCCCGAATTAGCCTAAATCTGAAGAAGGAACGCTACAGATTAGTAAGAAAGAAACCCATCAACAAATTATCGGTTAGGGGGAGGGCAGAATAATTCAGGATCTCGCTACAGAATAGATATTCAGCTCTAACCGAGGATGGCGACATTACTCTAGAAGCAATGAACAATAATTTCAGAGATATCATTACTGAGTGTGCAGTAGAAATAGGCGGTAGGATAGTTAGAGAGGATACCGGTAAGCTGTCTAAGGAGACGAAAGATTTGATTAAGAAACGCGAGAGTATGAAAGCTGTCATATTGGGTCCTTTTAAGAAGAAAATTAGTCGCGGTGTTAATGAGCCTCCGCGATAAAGCCGTGAACCCGCATAAGGTAGACCAGCGGATGAATTTGTGCCCGTAGTTGTTGGAGGCGCACCTGCCGCTTTGCTCCACGGCGAGCTCTAACGTAGCGCCTCGGCCCTTTTGTCAAGCAGGGGAGGGAGGCCGCACGCCGCCGATTCGTTTGGGTGGGTTTGGGGGTCATTATGGGCGCCGTGTCCACGTTGTCGGTGGTTCCTTCCGTGCCGGTCCAGAACTCGTCGGGCAGTGCCTGGCCAGCCAGCGCAATGTCCCAGTTGGCTGCGCGAAAGGCAGGAGCTGATGAATGGTTTCGTCACATGCACCAGCATAGGAATGGAAAGTGGCCACTGTCAATCATAGCGAAAAGCGGAAACCAAATATAGGGTTCAACACTGCTGCTCGAAATGTGGAGCGAAAGTTTGCTGCGGGCGACTGAGCCTTGAATAGATGATGTTGATTCCGAGGACGGCGCGAAAGGGAACACGAAACAGCTCGAAGCACACCGCGTTCCCTCTTTGTCCTCATCCCTCTCGCGCAGTCTTCAGAATCAACATCAGCTATGAACCAACTAGCCCAAACCAAAGTTTTATATCGAGCACAACCAACATCCCGTTAAACGCATCAAAGTTCACTGGCGTTCCTGGCAGATTCCACTTTACGCCCTGCGCGTGCGATACTGGCAGGCGCTTTCGTGCTCCACTCGGTCCGCGACGGTGCGCGTATGCCCAGTGTGGAAACTGCCCTTCTCCTCCTCATCGCGCCGACGCGCGCATCTGCTGGGATGCCGCTACCCTCCTCCTCCTCTTCCTCTCTGTAGCGAGCGTAGCGGCGAATCAACTTTTCGATGGATGCGAAACGAAGAGGCGTCCGTGTGCTGTGCGATGTCAGCGCACGTTAAAGATCCACAGGTGGTCGAAATTACTCCGGAGCCCTCCACTACGGCTCCCCTTTCTCTCTTTCCACTTTCACTCACATCTTTCTCCATTCCCTTACGGCGCGGTTGCGATGTCCACAAAAAAACAAGTGAGACAGTTACCGCGCCTTTCCCCTCCTATAAATAAATCACTTTTAAATCAACTACGGAATGGCGGAGCTGGGGCGCAAGCGCAATATTGGCTTTATCCCGGCTCCGCGAAATGCGATTCTATTAGCCAGGGATAGCTTTCGCTAAAAAATCGTAAAGGCAAAGACAGGAAGCAAACAAAAAGAAATGTCGGCAGAGAGTTCTTTTTGCGAAACTGCATCGCCTTTCTTCATAGCTGTCACATTACGAAAGCGATGAGCATAATAGCACTAGCCGACGTAGATGCACGCGTGGCTCGGAAGCTGCTCCAGACCCTTCGGATTGGCTCCGACGCTGACTTGAACACAATTTTGGCGTGAAAATATAAATCTATGTAAATTGGTCTATTTCAAAGAAAAGCCGCATGTCTTCCACTCGTTTTGGTGAGCAGCAGAATAGAGCCGTAAGGGAAGTGAGGAAGGGGGGGGGGGGGGGAAGGAAAAGAAACATAAGTGCTCAACGTTACTGAGCCGAATGTCGAGCAAAAAGCGCTTGGTATCAGACGCTATAGGCATCATTTTGTTTCACACGTGCATTCGTGTGCACAGTACCAATCACCGTCGTCAGTGGTACCCATTGCAGTAGTAACATTGTAAATTGGTATAGATGAAAGGGCCGGCGCAGTATCATAAATGACTGAACGCCGGAACCGCGCGAGAAAGAAAAGGAGCAAGGAGGGACGAAAATAGCGTCCACAGTGTAGAGCTTCAGAATAACTTCGACCAGCAGAGGATACATAATCTGTACTGATATCATCAGCACAGGCTTTCGAGTCCAAGCTCTGCAGTCACGTTCCGATCAAATTTCGAGCGCAATGAAACAGGACACGAGAAGAAAACGCAAAAAAAAACAGGATGGGCGCTCTGCCGTTTCATTGCGCTGCGTTAATTAAAAAAAAAAATCGCCAACGATGACGTTGCTTTCTAACGCACCCAGATAGATGAGAGAAAAAATGATACACGTAAAGCCCGCGAAGCGCGGGGGACCCTTAACCATATACTTTGGGAATGCGTTAAGTCTCCGGCCACTAGGGACAACATTAAAAGTAGAGAAGCCTGGGTAACCCTGCTGCGAAGCGACGTCCCCACTGACCAGCAAAAAGCCGTCCGCCTGGCGGCTTAGGCTGCGAATAACCAATGTATATTCGCCAGTTCTTAGTCGCGGAGGTTCCAGCCCCCGTTCCTCAGGCCTGCGTGCCAGGAGCGGGGAGTAGGGGGCCTCCTAAATCGGTGGAAATTAAAAGTTTTAATCATCATCATCATCAAAATTTGAGCGCAGCTCATCAGCTGCTTCAGCGTTTCGACAGACTGAGGCAAAGAACTCGAGCAAGACATGTATGCATATTACAGACTATTTTTCAAGCATATTCATTCTTCGAGAGACAGAGAGAGAGAAAGCACTTTATTTGCACCCGTCAGAGAGTAGAGATGATCCTGTGAGACGCAGCTCCCCTTTAACCGTCTATCTCCCCCATAGGCGTCGGCCGGAATCAGTTGGCTTCCGGCGAAGGTCACGAACAGTTCTTGATTGTCATGAAGTAAGCTTTGTGATCGGAGAAATATGTGAATATATGCTCGAATTGCTGCACCAATGCCTGGTTCTCAAAGACGAGGACGAAGTATTTGGCGATGAAGGCTTACAAGAGGTACAACCACCGGTTGCAGGCCAGTACCCACAGGGGACTCCCATTCCCAGGACCGTAAACTCAGGCGACTCAGGCTATGAGAGACGCCGTAGGAGGGCTCCGGAAATTTCGAGCACCTGGGGTTCTTTACGTGCACTTACACAGTGTGCTGTACGATGTCAGTGCACGTTAAAGAACCCCAGGTGGTCGAAATATCTGGAGATCTCCACTACGGCGTCTCTCATCGCCCGAGTCGATTTGGGACGTTAAACCCCACAAACCAAACCAAACCGAAGTATTGGGCGAGGTTGTCGTGGCGGAGCTGCTCCTGGCTCTACGGAGCTGGGAATGGGGGTCCCCTGCGGGGACTCGCCTGCCACCGGTGGTTGTGCCTCTTGTGAGCCTTCATTGCACCCGCCGTCGTTTCGGTGGCGGAAGGTGGTTGTTGCGAAGCGCGCCTTTCTCTTTCCCTCTTATTTTTCTTCCTTTCTTTGAATTTCTACTCTGTCCGCACAAGGCAGCCGATGTGGCTCAGCTACCCAGCGAGAAGCAGGTGTGTGTATTTTAAGGCGAAAGCTTTTAATGCCTCATCATTGTCGGCAGAAGGTTGGTAGCAGAGGTGTCACGCTTTCGAGAGCGAGAGTTAAAAATAAATTAATAAACCTTGTCGTTACCGGGAATCGAACCTGCATCCTTTGGATCCCTAGCCCAGCGCTTTACCAACCGCTCCACGCACCAGATCGTGTTTTTTTCTCTATTGCCTAATTTATTATCAGATTTTACACATATAGAACATCACACACATACACACACACACAGTGAATATTACGCGACAAATACACTACATGGGTTAAAATCACGCGAATTGGGCTGCGTGATCCATTACAAATCAGTCATTTGCAGCATTTTTTCCATTCTCGGAAGCCACTCAGGCACTTCGTCTTGTGTCTTGAGAACTTCAATAACACTCGCAACGGCTTCGAGAAAATACTGCCGTATTTTCCTCGCATCAACGTCTGCATGCCTGAAAGCCATTCTGGATCGCCAGATACTGTGCAGGCCCAATACCATGATCATGTCCAGCGGTAGCCCATCATCATCTTCAATAGGTAAAAATCGAATTCCGAAAGCATCCACGGGTAGGTCTTTTTTAATTGTTCGTTGTAGAATGTCCCAAAAGAAAAAGGCTTCCCAACAGTCTAAGAAAACGTGTTCGATAGTTTCCGGTTTGCGGCATATGAAGCAGCGATTTCCCCAAGGTACAAAAAAACCTTTCATTTCTAAATAGGTCTTAACTTCTAGTGTATTGCTATGGAGTTTGAAAAAGAAAGTTTTTGTTCCCCCTGGTACAGCCATATCTTAAAATCGCTTAAGGACTGACTTTTATGGACCTGTACAGTACAACGATCTGTACAATGGGATGGGGAGAAAGACATCGCACAAGTCCTTGTAAAGTTTCTTTCGCGTCACAGTTGATAAATATTCAAAGGAAAAATGGGCTTGCAATACACGACATGACATGTACCTTTCTTTAAGGTTTCTGAAAATCCTCCCTTGCATGCTCGCCGAACTTACAACAAAATTTGGTAGCACTCTGTTCAATCTAATCTGACACACAGTTCGCAAAATGGGTCCTTTGTATCACGAAAGAACATAAAACGGTTAACCACTTGGCGCAAATACAAATGCACCAAACCTACTCCTCCCGAGCGGACGCGATAAAACAAGCTGGTTCGGCGGGTACGCTCCCAAGTACTTCCCCATACAAACATGGCGAACACACGGTGAAATTCACACGAGAGCAATGCAGTATGCAGTATGCAGTATGCAGAGCAATGCAGAGCAATGCAGCAATGCACATTCGCACGAGAGCAATGCAGTATTTGTAACAGGTACCTTATCTTGGTAACAAGAAATTAATTACAAATCGTAGCACGTGCAAACATAGACCAACCGAATCCTTTTAGTCTGTCAGCCTTCTCACGTACTTCTAAAACCTACTGGTTCCAATATGACTCACTGTATCGGTAGTTTTTCAGTGGCACTCCTCAATACTTCACTGGGGTTATTACCCAAGGCATGTTCAAGAAATTCGCAGGGATTGTGTGCCACTGTCCATGCCAGAAACCCGGACACTTATTCCAGTTCACCGCACTACCACTAACAGAACAAAAGTCCTTCACCAATTTGACAACACTGCGAATGCTTTCGTAGTCGGTACAGAAGACGGCAATGTCATCGGCATACGCAAGTATGCGGACCTCTGCTGCATGCAAACGAAAACCTCGGATGCTGCTGCTCTCGATAATGCTCAGACAAAATGGTTCAATATACAAGCAGAAAAGCAATGGCGACCGGGGGCAGCCTTGACGCACAGAGCGTTGCACTTGGAGGCGCTCACCCACCTTCTTATTTACTATCAGGCGCGTCGTGCACGCTCTGTACGCCATTGCGACTCCTTTGCAAATAACTGAGCCCACATTTGCATGATCTAACATTGATAACAAGACATCATGCGGCACCTTGTCGAAAGCTTTCTCTAGGTCAAGCTGGAGCATGGCAACACTCTCGTGCAAGGCGTCGCAACACTCCAGCACAGACTGTGCCTTTTGGATATTAGTATATATGGTCCGGCCTTTAATGCCGCAGGTCTGATGCGGTCCTACTAATTCTTCCATTACAGCTTGAAGCCTTTTAGCAAGAATTTTCTTGAAGATCTTATAATCTGTCTTCGTCAGGGATATTGGTCTGTAAGCGGTAACTTGTTGAAGCTTGGCTTCGTCAACGTTTTTTGGTATTAAAATTGTATGGGTTGTTAGAAAAGACGGCGGAAGCATATCTTTGTCATAGACCTCATTAAATAATGTAGGCAAAACTGGGGCGAAATCATCTTTGAATTCTTTATAAAGGGCGGCTGCAAGCCCATCTGGTCCTGGAGATTTTCCAGGGTTGAGGTCTTCTATGGCTTTATTTACTTCTTCGGAAATTGGCAGCTCTAAACTGTTTTGTTTCGTCATCCAGTCTTGGCATAAGAGAAAGGAAACTGGACTTGAATTGTTCTATTTTACCTTCTGTGTGACTAAAAAGTTCTGTGTAGTATTCATAAAAGGCCCGCTCTATATTCGATTTATCTGAATAAAGTACACCTTTCCATTCTATTTTTGATATGTGATTCTTGCTGCCGTGCTTCTTTTCTAATCCAAGAGCACGTTTTGTGGGCATTTCGCCCGCTAACAGGCGCTGTGCCCTCGCCCTCACCATCGCATCTTGATATCTCTCCGTATCTATTGCCTCCAATTTCTGCTTGACGGAGCGGATTTCTTCCATGCACGAGCCCGGCTGCTTGCACTCATGCGTCAGTAGAAACGTGAGGTCGTTTCTAAGCGCCTTTTCTTTTACCTTTTCTTTATGTGTTAGAGTACACGATCGTTCAATCGCATTCATCTTTATTTCTTGTTTAAATTTTTCCCATTTTTCCCCTTGAGATTCATTGCTGGCAAATTGCATCTCATTTAAAGCTGACACTACTTGTCCCACAAAACTATCG
Organism: Amblyomma maculatum; assembly: GCA_023969395.1. Taxonomy (NCBI): domain Eukaryota; kingdom Metazoa; phylum Arthropoda; class Arachnida; order Ixodida; family Ixodidae; genus Amblyomma; species Amblyomma maculatum. The sequence continues at coordinate 32,717 of JAJIZL010021342.1, forward strand.
TCTTTCAGAAGCCTCTCATTAAGTTTCCAATTCTCCCACACAAATTTGTTTCGTTTTCCATTTCTTTTTCCGATCCCAAAGACAACAAGACAGTGGTCACTAAACGGCACTGGCTGTACGCGGTATTCACAGCAGTATGGTATTAGTTCGGCGGATACGTATGCCCTATCCAAGCGTGCGTGGCTTCTTCCCTGGAAATGAGTGAAAAGCGCTCCAGTAGCGTTTCCGATGCAATCGCCCACATCATCAAGATGGCATTGCTCAATTATGTCACTCAGACAGGCAGTAATCGCATCTCGAAAAGGCGCAGTACTAGTCTTGTCTCGGGTCGTGCATACGCAGTTGAAATCACCAATTAAAACGACCATACGTTCTGTGTCACAGTAATAGCCGATATTCTCAAAAAGTTTTCGCCTTTCATCTGAATTAGTGTGCGCGTAAATACAGATAATGCGCCACTTCAAACCAGCTATCCAACGACCGCTATCAGTGGTCATAACGCTTTCCACAACCGCACCCAACGATTGGCGAATCAAAAGCATACAACCTGCCGAAGTCCCTACCGCATGACACACACAAACATCATATCGACTGCTGAAAGGGCTCACCATACTGTCGGTCTGGTCTTGACTCTCAACTTTGGTCTCCTGCACCGCTACAATATCTAGTTATAATAATAACTTTATTTCACCACCACAAAGTACATGGTGGCAGGATGCCTACAGTAAAAGCTGCCTCTTGGGCAGCTTGACAAGGCCACAGGCACCCAGCCGTTTACTTTGACAGCAAAAATAGCACACAATATTTAGAAAAACGACAATACATGTATTACACAAAACTACATAGGCACATGACAAGTATTCGTCACAAAAACAAAAATAAAACCACATACATAATTATTCACATGCAAAATAAAATAAAATCACCATGTACAATTTTCACTTTCATAATGGAGTGTCGCTGAGTAGGAAATATTCAAGCAGTTTTTTGCATGAGGTATGTTCAAGTGAGACATTATTGAAATGAAGAGAATTCAGGAGACGTGGCAGCGTATTTTCCAGTGTTATGTTGTTCTGTATGTTTTAATATGCCACTTATTGATCTTTCTCGTTTCGTAGACTTTGTAGCTGAGTTCAGTGTTAGCCAGTTTATGAAAAAAAGACGTGTTATTAGTAATCTCGCGTTTTAAAGCGCGGCATAAATGAAAGTTATACTGTTTAGTAATCGGAAGTATTTTATGCTTAGAAAAAAGTTCCAGTGTGTGGTATGTTCTAGGGACATTTTCAAGTATTCTTAAAAAGCTTTTTTGTAAGATATGCAACTTTCTTAAATTTTCCTGCGATGTTTTACCCCAAACTAAATTGCAGTAGCTGAGGCGAGAATGAAATAAAGAATGATAAACTGCGAGCATTGCTTTTGAAGGCAAGATGTGACGATGGCGATATAGCAACCCAATTATCTGCGAGAGTTTGTTTGCAATAAAATAGATGTGATCATCCCAGGTCATTTTTTCATTGAATACGACGCCCAGCGTCTTAAATGTTGGTACTATATCTAAAGGAACGCTATTGAAGTAAATATTTTTTGTTAGTTTAACTGTCTTATTCTTTGCTTTAAAAATGACTGCTTTAGTTTTTGTGGCATTAACTTGTAAGCCATTTTTTTCTGTCCAATCGTATAAATGGAAGAGTGCAGAATTTACTATATCTATTAAGTCATTTACGTCAGTTCCTGAAAAAAATATGCTCGTATCATCAGCATATATTATATATTTTGCAGGAGCAAATACCTGCACAATATCATTGATAAATATATTAAAAAGAAAAGGACCCAATATGCTACCTTGAGAAACGCCACGAGAAACCGGTTCTATATCTGATACATATTCTTTAATGCTGACAGCCTGCCTTCGATTTCTTAAATAGGCCTCTACAAGAGATCCTGCGTGACCTCGAAAACCATACCTATGAAGCTTTCGGATTAGTAGTTCATGATTCAACAAATC
>JAJIZL010021343.1:7106-50483 GCA_023969395.1 Amblyomma maculatum
TGGAGTTTGTTCCATTCTTGGTGTATTCCAGACCTTAGGGGGGTTATTCGATGAAGAGCCAAAATTTTGGTTCTCAGTGGGGTTGCATAGTTCAGGGCAATGCGGATAACAGCTAGGATTGAGTTTTCTTTTTTGATAAACCTGAATATTGAAACTTTGTGATATTGACTGCTCATTGGAGGGTCAAATTCTAAAGTTATAGCTCAGCTACTTTGGTCGTCTGATGAAAAGAGAGGAGTTGCTGGAGAAAGATTTGATGTTGGGAAAGGTTAGAAGGGGTAGGCAGCGAACGCGATGGTTAGATGGCATCCTCGAGGCACTTCAGATGAAGTTATGTTATGTTAGAAAGATAGTGAGAGACCGGAAAGCGTGGCATGACATGGTCCATAGGGTCACGAAGAGTTAGACATGACTGAATGGCTGAACTGAACTGACATTGAGCAGAGTACACTCGGTCAGGAAACACTAAGCATGGACCATAAGCATGCTATGTTATGCGAGCATGAGCTCTGCTCTGAGTTCACGCTAGCTCTCTAGTTCTCAGCTAGAGGAGAGCTGCCAAGGCCGAAGATGGGGCAAATGCCTGCATCTAAGAACTGGATTTTATTGTTTCTTTAAACAGGCTCTGCATTGAAAAGTCTGGCAATACTATCGCTTCTATGGGGACATTAGTAATTGCCGTATGGCTTTTTTCGCACTTAATGTGTATTAAACTACACAAGTAGGACCGACCTTACTATGGTGAATATGCAGTGAACCTTCCTGTGAAGATATCTCAAGTCAGGGTAACCTGAACATGGGAGGGAGAAAAAACGGGCGGAGGTCATGGCTTACCTTAGAGAGCAACTGCTGGTTGAAGATGCGTGGCGGGGATAGTTGAAGATAATCTGGCTGAATTTAAAAGGGGTTTTGGATATGATGTGTAACATGCCCTCTCAGAGTGACAGGTTGGATGATGGCCAAACAAGGGGAATGCAGTCAAAAGTAAGGTATGGGGCTCAATGGAAGTGACAAGGCTACAAGTTTTGCTAGGATATGGGGCGGCCTTATCTGGCACAGGATCGGACTGCCTTGTTCTCGTGAATATGCGAATTTTGATGATGATGGTTGGTGACCACAGGGGGCACAATGGAAGGCTGGCCTCGACTGCAGATCCAGCTTCTGCAGGACCTGCTGGTCACTGCCCGGAAGATGGACCACCTGGCACTAGCTGTCAGGTGGGAGGCCTACCTATTCTGCTCCCTTCATTCTCTGTTGGCATGTTGTGGTTGCTTTCAGACAACACTGAACCCCCATGTCTGTATGAAGGCGTTCTTGGTCTGTACACATGGGTGGTGCAATGCTCTTTATTTTTCTGAAAGTATTTTCAGTTGCTGCAGCGTGCCAGTTATAAATGCTTATAAGTATTCATATTAACGCACAATACCTGAAGATAACTCTAGGAAATGCTAAAAATACTTGTTTATAATTTGTAAATTAAATTCTTTTTTGTGATTTTATGTTTCCCTATATTTTGAGCCATAATATTTTTTCGTTTGTAAACAATGTATCCAAGAACGTTATATTATTTAGTACAGATTTGTTTAGAATGTTGCTATAAACATATTTGCGAATAGTAGTGCACTTATTTTTTGGGCACAGGCCATGGGGGGGGGGGGGGGTGTTAATAGTGGAGACAGTTTCTCATATGCGAAATTTGCAAAAAGTTTTAAAAACAGAAATTTACAATAACAGTAAGATTTAACTAAGTGCAGTTCTTGGCATTCTTTAGACATTTTTGCACATTTTTTTGGCAGTATATTCATAAATAATCATAGTTGTTGAAAACTGCAAAGTGCAGATGTGTGGGCGTCTGTCTGTTCATGAGCAGAAATTTTGCATGCTTTGAAATATTCTTTTAGGCTCTCTTTAAGCTCACCAGGGTTGATTGTCTTTTGTTTGAGTTGTGTTTGCTGGGCAGGGCCCTGATTGGGCTGTACTTGATGTGGTCTTGTCATTGTCAGCCACGTGTGCCAACTGCTGGAGTGGCGGCTGGAGTGGCTGTCTCCAACGGAGCGGGCGGAATCCTGTCAGCAGCTCCAAGCCTTGGCCAGCCGGCTGCAGGGACCTGCGTCAGCCCAGCCTCCGCTTTTGCACCTGCCGCTCGTTCGGTGAGTGGGAACACACTGTTTCACATTATTGTGCAAATGACTCGCTCTGAACAGAAACCTCGCAGGGTGATTACAATGCTCAGTAATGCATTATTACAACATGGTTTGGAGTGAGAGATTTCTGCAACTGAGTGAAGAAGTTGTGTAATTTTTTTATTGATGAAGGGCTGCCTTGTGGTGTGTAAATGTACTCGTCTGTACTCTTATCTTACCATATTCTTTTTTTTTTGCAAAGCCATGTCTTTTTTTTGGAAAGCAAGGTCTGTGCAGCTTTGTTGCAAGGTAGTGAGTGTATCTTCGAGTAGCAAGCATTATGACCTCCACTTTGACTCACGGGGACAAATGTGGGCCCCCTTGGCCCGTGCGTAATTTTTTGCGCGCTACCTGAGGGCACCAATTGAAAAAATAAAAATAAATTTTTTTCCTCTATATGCAGTCGACTCCCGTTAATACGAAGTTCACGGGGACCGCAAAAAACTTCGAATTTAGTTTCTTCCAATTAACCATAAAACAAAAACAGCATCTTTATTAGTAACGAAATCGAGATTTTCTCTTAAGAAAAACAGTCGGTCATCTTGCTTTGCTCCTTCTTGCCGAATCGTGCTGCTGAAAGCAAGTTCTGCAGGCTGTAGACGTGGCAGAACACTTCTTCCGCATTACTTTCAGCGGCAAAAAAGCGCTCCACGAGAGCAAGGCCTGCAGCTACATCGGCAGCCTTTGTTTGCGGCTCTTCTTCAACGTCGTCGTCGTCGCTGTCCTGGGTCGATTCCTGGGGCCGAATAATCTCTACAATCTCGCTATCCATCAGTGCACTGCACTTTTCGACCGCCTTGTCTACAGTGACGTACTCTTCAAAGTTGACGTCCCCAAGAGCATCACCAAAATCAGTGCCGTCAAGCTCGCTTGTTGATGCTTCCTCCGAAGAAATTGCAGAGGCATCCCCCAAAGTTGCCACAAAACCGCAAGCCCCGAAGCAGTTTGCGATTGTGTCTTGCTTTACACGATCCCATGCTCACGCTAACATATGCATGGCACTGAGCAGACTCACCTCATATTTTGTGAAGGTGTCCATGCACAAAACCATGCGCTCGAGGAGGTGCCGCCTGTACAGGACCTTAAAGGGGGCATGAAACGGCTAGAAAGGTCACTGGCAAACGTTTTCAATGTGTAGAACAAATGCTTCCAAGCATTCGTTCAAAGTAAAACTCATCGAAAGAAATCCAGCGATTTACCGTATTTACTCGAATCTAACGCGCACCTTTTTTCCGATATATCGTGTCCAAAAATTGGGTGCGCGTTAGAATCGAGTACGACCCTAAATCTCCGACATCATATCGCCATCGGCATTTCAAAATGGCCGCCTGGTATGCACTTCGAGCCTACTAGCTGGTCTAGCTGTCTATGCCTAGCTGCAGTAGCGTCCTTCGTGTGCTTTGGTACATGTGCTTTGGTTAGCCTACCCGTTTTCTGCGATTGACCGACCAGTATGGACGTGCCGAAGATTCGTCGAGTTCATCATGATGCCGCATTTAAAAGGAAAGTCATCGTGTGTGCAGAGACGGACGGAAATCGGGCCGCATCACGCGCATTCGGAGTTCCGGAGACATGCGTGCGGGACTGGCGCAAGCAGAAGGAAAAGATTTTCAACAGCAAGGCTACACGAAAAGGTTTCAGTGGACCGAAGCAGGGCCGGTTCACCGAAATAGAAGAGCGGCTCGCAGAATATGTTCTAGAGCAGCGAGCGGCGCAGCGGCCAGTGACGACGGACCTGCTCAAAGTCCGGGCGATGCAGCTAGCCCTACAAACAGGGCTAACGCGGAGCGACTTTAAAGCGAGCAGGTGCTGGCTGTCTAATTTTATGAAGAGAAAAGGCTTTTCTCTTCGAAGGCGGACAGGGATATGCCAGAAGTTACCTGAAGAGTACGAAGAAACGCTGCACAGTTTTCAGCGGTTCGTTCTAAGTTTGCGCCGCAAGTACGGCTACCACCTCGGCCAGATTGGAAATGCCGATCAGACACCGCTGTACTTTGACACGCCTGCCACCACAACCATTGAAAAGAAGGGGGCGAAGCAAGTGCGCGTGTTGTCTTCCGGCCACGAAAAAACACGCGTCACCGCAATGCTTTGTTGCACCGCGGATGGACACAAGCTGCCCCCGTATCTCATATTCAGGCGCAAGACGCTCCCGAAAGGAACCGTGTTTCCGAGTGGCGTGATTGTGCGCGCCAATGAAAAAGGTTGGATGACAACGGACTTGGTCGCCGACTGGATCGATAACGTCTGGCGCAAGAGACCCGGCGGCAGTTTGGGCCTGCGTGCGATGCTTGTGCTCGACGCTTTCAAGTGCCATCTCGACCAACGCATCAAGGACAAGCTCGCTGCGTGCAACACCGACCTTGTCGTGATACTAGGTGGCATGACATCGCAGCTCCAGCCGCTCGATGTTTGCTTGAACAAGCCAGTGAAAGATAGGATTCGGGCGCTGTACACCGAATGGCTTGTGAGTGGCTGCCATGAATTCACTCCCAGCAACAGAATGAAGCGTGCCTCGCTGCAAGAGTTCACTGGATGGGCGAAAGATGCGTGGTGCACGATACCGTCTGCCATGGTCATCAAGGCCTTTAAAAAATGTGGCATATCGAATGCCATGGACGGCACCGAGGATGAGATGCTTTGGTCCGTCAGCAGTGACAAGGAGTTGTCTGACAGCGACGACGAGTGAACCTTGTGCCGGCATAGTGACAATCTTGGCAAGATAAGCCGTTTCCTTTTGTGTGTGTGTTTTTTAGTGCACCGAGATTAAATCTTTGCTTTTCCAAACGAGACGAAGTTGTATTGCTGTATGAAAGCGTTAGGTGCGCGGTACTCTTTTTCGCGGAGAACGGGTGCGCGTTACAATCGGAGCTTTTTTTTTTTTCGGGGGTGGGGGTCACGAAAAACGGGTGCGCGTTACAATCGAGGGCGCGTTAGATTCGAGTAAATACGGTATTATTAATTTTTAAAAACAGCGTTTTTTGAAATTCGCGGGCTGCACCATTTCCGCGTGGCGGCGAGATTTGGGACTATTCTGCCGTGATTACCTACGTCACCAGTCACAGAGTGACAGACCACGACAGGCTGCCATTGGCTGCAGTCGCGACGCCCTCTACGTCACTGACACACTTCCGGTAGCTGCGAAAGTCGTCTGCTCGAGTGCTGCAATGCATGCGTGAACCCGAGCTTGGCGCTTCGGTTCGCGATGTTAACCGAAAAGCTGGTGGCGTCCGTCTGAAGATGCGCGTCGGTGCAAGAGTGCGAAAAGAGCACTAGCTGGTCCGATTTCACACCGTATTGATTAAATAGGCAGCATCAACCTTTATGTACCGACCGACGGCGCAGCAGCGTACTGTAGTCCCGTCTCGTCTTTGCCGCATCGACCATTTGTGCGGCGTGTTAATAATTAAATGGAACGTGCTTCAAAAAAAGGTGTACCCTCAGCTTCATCGCGAAAGTACACAAATTCGCAGCGCTTAAGTGCAGCACCCAATGCCGCCAGGCGCGGGCGCTGCGGCCGACGGCACTCCGGTCGACGGCACTCCGGTCGTGCGCTGCTCCCTGCTCGTCGCTAGGCCTTGTTTCTTTTGCATCGCAGCCACGGCGGACGGCATTTTAGAATCGTCCGCTTCGCTGCGTCTCTAGTGTAGTCGCTCGCGTGCTCCTGTCCACGATTCTTGCGTGTAGCTTCGGAAAACAGTGACAACCTGCGCTGCCGAACTGCATGTGGCGAGCTGCTTTGCTCATGTTTTGCGCCGTTGTTTCTGGATCGGCCGATGCACATGAGATGAGATAAAACACGCGTGCACGTTACGCATTGGCACTTCCTAAACTATGTGTGTCCGACTGAAAGTGCATGTCGGTGCAGCAGTGCGAAAAGAGCACGCAGGTCCGATTCAACACCGTATACTTACCGATTAAAAAGGCAGCATCAACCTTCATGTAAATGAAACGTTCGTCAAAAAAGGTCTGTCCTCAGCTTCATCGCGAAAGTACACAAATTCGCACCGCTTATGTGTTGCACCGGATGTCGCCAGGTTACCGCAGAGATGCCGTCCGCGGGTGCTCTGACCGTCGGCACTCCGATCGTGCGCTGCTCCCTGGTCGTCGCTAGGCCTTATTTGCGTCGAAGCCACGGCGGACGGCGTTTTGGAATCACCCGCTTCGCTGCGTCTCTAGCGTAGCCGCTCGCATGCTCATGTGCGCGATTCTTGCGTGTCGGTGCGAAAATCAGTGACAACCTGCGCTGCCGAACTGAATGTGCCGAGCTGCTTTGCTGATGTTTTGCGCTGTCAATTCTGGCTCGGACGATGCGTACACATGAGATAAACACGTGTGCACGTTGCGCATTGGCACTTCTTAAACGATGTGCGAAAGGACGTCAAAAAAAAACCAAAAAAACACTACACTATCCATTTTGTTAATCTCAATTTTAAGATTCGCGGACGAATAATTCGTGCTCACCTGTCATCCGATATCCAAACTCTGTAGCGATCATCAGTCCATGCTCTCGTTGGTGATACGTACGCGTATACATTCCATTCGTTATGCACAAGAGATGCCTCTCGCCGACCATAATGAAAGCAGCTCCGGACTAAAAGTGACGACGACATATGTTTGCACGCGGGCAACTCGCACGCTCGATCGTCTGCCAGCATCCATGCAGAGTCGATGCTATCGCGTCAAATCCGCGAGGGGTCACCGGCCGCCGTTGGTGAAACCGCAGAAGACTTTACCAAAGAGACTGACCCAGGCAGCGCGAGAGAAGAAAGCCGTCTTGTAGAAAGTCGTGCTCGGCAGGAGTGCACGCTAATTTGCGCTGAATGGGACAGGGATATGAAGGAAAGTGCTCCCTCCGCGGCGGCCGCCGGTATGTGTGGACTCCCACCTGCAGGTATGCGCTCGCGAACGACCTGAGTCGTTCGGGCTGCTGTCGCACACAATTCCGAGAGGTCAAGAAACTGAAGACACTGGTGGCCGAGGAAGACAGCAGACAAGGTTGAAAGCTATGCAAACGCAGACGGGACGGGAAATGCAGAGACCGTGAATGCATGGGCGACGCTCAGGGGAAAACAGGCGCGACGACCGGAAGTCTGAGAACCGAGCGTCACCCGATGACGCTTCGTGGGCGGGGCTAGCGGGGTGGAGTTCCCGAGCTGTTTTCTTCGTTTTTTTTTTTCTAGTGTCTCGGAGTGTTGAGTTGAGGGGAGCGAGGAGGAGCGCCATTTTTAATCGCCGATATCTCTGGTGTTAATGAAGCTGGCTAAAAAATTCTTGCGGTGAATTGACCTGTGAGGGAGTACCTATCTCTCGACCGATTTACTTTACCACGTTTTAGGCATTGCATGACCTCTTTAACATTCTTTATGATGCCTTGGTCCATTGGCTGCAAAACAAATGTTGTATTTGCAGGCAAAAAGACAAGGCATATAGCACTCAAGGCTGGCACATTCACGTGAGCATTGCAGTGGTCCACAAGAAACAACACCTTGCGGTTCGAGGCAGCAAACCTGCGGTCCGATTTGCTTATCCACCTCTTGAAGATTTCGGCCGTCATCCACGCTTTCTTGTTTGACTCATAGTCCACAGGCAGCGTCTTTATGCCTTTAAAGCACCTCGGCTTGGCGGATTTCCCGATAACGAGTAGGCGGCATCGTTCCGTGCCAGTCATGTTTGCCGCGATCAGCACTGACACCCTTTCCTTGCTGCGTTTGCCCCCAGCACAGTCGTCATCCTTGAACGTCAGGGTCTTCTCTGGTAACAGCCGATAGAAGAGTGCAGTTTCATTCACTTAGGTATTCTCGCAGCTTTCCGTCCTTCCACGTTGCGCATGTTTGCTGGTTAACGGACGCTTTTTCACCACACACGCTTTTAAAAACCAGGTCATGGCAATCTTTAAAGCGCGTCAGCCATCCATCAGACGAAACGAAGTCATCGATTCCCAACATTTCTGCAAGCGTTCGGGCTTTCATCGCAATGATATCTCCGCTGAGCGGAAGTTTGTTGCTCCGGGCCTCCCTAATTCAAACCAGCAGAGCCTTCTCCAACTCTGGGTAAGCGCCTGTGCGCATTCGCTTCCGAGACGTCTTGAACTTGTCGTTTTCAAATGCATTCATTATTGTGCGCTTGTTCTTGATGAAGTTGGAGAGCGTGTTCGGCTTGATACCGTACTTCCGCGCAATGTCTTTTTTGGTGGCACCTCCCTTGTCCACTTCCTTCAAAACCTCGACTTTCGTTGCCAGGTCGAGCGTGCGATAAGAGCCACGGTTTGCCATGGCTATCAACAGCACGACTACAATTCTGAAGCGTAGAATCACCCGCGGCACAAACTAGCCAATACTCTACTCGCACAATGCAACAAGGGCGCTCGACCAACACACGCCTCGACAAAGTCAGCATTCGCTGCAAGCCTAATCTCGCATAATCTCGACACTGCCATTATGTAGTGCTGCGCGCACCTATGGCACCCACTTGGCCTCCGCGATCAGCTCCGGCAACGCTCCGGCAGTGCGAGGCAGCCGCTTGGCCTCCAGCCGGAGCCGATCTTGGAGGCCGCGGCAGCCATAGCATTGAATAATCGCGCCGCTCCAAGAAAGGCGGCACTGCGGATGGCTGCGGTGTCGATGACGCCAACGCAGAGCACGGAGCTGTTGGGGAACTTAAAAATTGCACATTCTACCAAAACATGACGGTTGAATCGAGGATCCCAACTGAAAATTAACTTCCAATTAAGCAATAATATTGGCTGAGGACTGCAAATTATCGAGCGATTTCTTCCATAGAATTACATGCAAAACTGACGGGACCAGCTCTTCACTTGTAATTAACCGAAAATTCCAATTAAGCGGCTTCGAGTTATCGAGAGTCGACTGTATATATATAAGGGCATTCACAAGCAGCAAGAGTCACAATACAAAATTAGGAACACCACCGGAAGACCACTGCACGCACCAACACAAGCGCCAACTTCAGTGCCCAAACACCCTTGCGTCTTGCGACATCTTGGTTGCACGCCGTAACAATGTTTAAATATGTATTGTATAATATTATTCTCTTTACTGAGGAGTATGGCTATTACATGAATCTCGCCATTACGCACATGTATATGGGATTCTCTAACTGCCTCCACAGCTTTGCTACTTATCATAAATGACTGTTCCCGTCCGAGACTGTGGAACATTACTTCAGTTTACCACGTAGTAATACTTAGGCAAACAGCATGCTTCGATAGAATCCTGTACAGAGTATCCTGCAGCATTTCCACTGACTTGAGTAGTTCACTTTCCTTCCGCAGTTAAGTGACCGAAGAATCTGTCTCTGTCTTGCCCCCACAATGAGTGGCACGATCAGATATGGCACCACCTGTGTGGTAGCGGCCAAACTAATGCGATACTTCCTTGCTCAAGTTGTTTTAACCCAGTTGTGGTCTCAATCCTTCTGTGGCCCAAGTGGGTTTAGCCCCGCTGTGGTGGTGCAGTGGTCAGGGCGCTCGACTCCTGTGCCCAAGGTTGCGGGATCGAATCCCGGCCTCAGCGGGCGCTTTTCGATGAGGGCAAAAAGAAAGGCGCCCATGTGCTGTGTGGTGTCACTCCACGCTTAGGAACCCCAAGTGGTCAAAATTTCCACAGCCCTCCGTTGCTGCGTCTCATAGCCTTAGTCGCTTTGGTACGTTAAACTCCGCAAACTAAACCAAACCAAAATGTGCTTACTCCTTCTGCACGAGCATCTCTTTGGTAAATGATGCCAGCAACAGAAGGTGTGGTGCTTTTTTGCGTGCAGGCGTTTCCAGCCCCAGGCCCCAGCCCCTCACCTGCGGCCTCTGCGCCTGGGCTCCCAGACGGGTTCTGCAGCCGTAACGAGCAGCAACAGCCCGTTCATCTTCTCCCCGTTGCAGCCGCACCGGCGGTCGGGCCGGGCCCCCCTCCTGTGGGTGCAGGGTGAAGTGGCGGCAGTGGCCCTGCAGCTGTGTAACCCACTGCCCACCGAGCTGGCTGTCCAGCACATGGTGAGGGAAGGGACATGCCCTTCTTTCTCTTTCCACTTGTGAAAGAGAGAGAGGGCTCCGTCTGAATTGCTCTGTCTAGAGATTTTTTGTTGCTGTGCCATGATAAAAATGGCTGAGGGTTAATTGTGCTAAACCTAGTTAGGCAAAGCAAAAGCATTGTTTGCTTGATTTTGCTTTGGTTAGGCTTAGGTTTAGACTGGCAGATACAGCTTTGCAGTGCTTAAATTGACAAGACTATGCAGTCAAGGACACCATCAACTACAGGAAGGAACACGTGATACTATATTTGCTGTGAATGGTCAAAGGTTATGTGGTGGTACGCTATAGGTGGTGTCATGGTTAAGCTATATAGCCATACTCTGACCTCTGGCTTAAGGCCGAACAGGGGGACCTTGGCTCATACATGGCGTAGTGAAGCTTTCGCTTCAAAAAGGTTAGCTCCTGTATTTTAGTCGAGCTTTGTCACCGTCGCACATCCGGAAATCACACATAGAAACACAGGTACAAGAGCAGAGGGCAACGGAGTAAGGGGGCACTGTAGCAAAGAGGATGGACTGGGTTTCATATACAGTAGAACCTCATTGATATGTTCCCATTTCATAATCGTGGGTATTCATAGAGGTACACTATTTTTTCCGGGTTAATATGAACTCAAATAGCATGATTTCCCAGGTACTGCGTTCGAAATTTCGACAAATTGTGGTCATATACAGTTGAACCTGGTTATATTGAACCCGGTTATATCGAATTTTGGTTATATCGAACTCGCGAAATATCCCCTTGAAAATCCCATGTAAAAGTATAGGAAAGCCGCGTCATATATCGAACTCAATTTCACCGGTCGTTCGATATATTGAACTCCGCACCACGCACTGGAAAGTGTGCCTTCCCCAAAGACAAACGCATCACCCTTGACCGTTTGCCGCGTGACGTTTTCAAGCCACGCGGAAGGAATGAGAGGGGACTGTTCGGCGACGGCTGGTCTGGGCAGCGCCGCACCCATTCCCCAAAGGCGCGCACATATGCAGTTGTTTCCCGTGCGCCAACACATGATGTTTATAAGCCATGTGCGTGGGTGTGCCCATTCTTTTGCCGAGCTATCTCTCTCCTTCAGCACGTGCTACACATGCGCCAAGCCAGCTCAGCTCGTTTTCAGACAGACGTCGGACGCTTTCTCCGGCGTGTGTTGCGAACCCTCTGCGTGCGGCGGCGCGGCGGCTGACGTGGCTATGGTGCTTGTGGATGTTAAGAAGCGGCTGCTCTCTGTTTTTTTTTTTTTGTTTGTTTTTGCGAGAGTCATTCTTTATCGTTGTGCTGTACGCGCGGCGTAGCGTAAGATATGGCAGCTGCGGACATTAAGAAGCGGCAGGGTTTCTTTTTTTTTTTTTGCGGGGATGTTTATTATTATTATTTTTTTTATTGTTTATCCTTGCATGTATGAATCAGCGAAAGCACGCCTTCAGCTGCTGCGGTCATGACGCCCGCCCCAAGCGCGGCGTGATAAATCGAACTAGACTTGTGCAATCAAGCCATCACGGGCACTCTGCCAAGTTCGCTCCTCGCCACCGCAGGAGCTATCAAAAGATAAACGCGCCCTGACGTTATCGCTGCGCAGCATCTTGGCACGCTGCCAATGAGCTGTGGATGAGACGACCGAAACGGACTGATGCGCGCCATCGACATGCAAGCGAAAATGCTCGCGATTTCTTCCGTCGCGGCGACACAGAAACCTTGTTTTGAGTTGCCGCGGTGGCTGGAGCGACGAGAGGGGCGCAGTTCCAACAAGTTTGAAGATTTTCGCTCTGTCGCTGCCGCTTGTCGCTGATATCTCTCATTCGCTTGCATGGGAGCGAGCTAGCCTTAACCCATTTTTTAATTTTTTTTTTCAAATTCTCGGGTGCAAAAGTGGAAGGTGGGTTTATTATGCGAGTGGGTTGATTACGCGACAAATATGGTATCGTTTTTTCGCATCGTAAGTGCCTTCACAAGCCGATTTCTGTATATCGAATTATCGATATATTGAACTATTTCTCGATCCCCTTCGAGTTCGATATATCCGGGTTCGACTGTAATACATTTTGCGAGCGCTTGCGGCATGAAAAACTGAACGGTGGCGCTCACTTGCCTTGGTTGCTTTCCTGCAGTGCCTTGGTGCAAAAGGGTGAAGTGAACATACGAGGCGCCCGTTACCGCGGGAGCACAACTTCTTGAGGAGAAACCCCATGGCTTCTTTGTGGTGTTTTAGGGGCATAGGCATGAACCATTTGATCACTACAACTATTTGCATATAAGCAGGCTGTGTCTGGAGAACACAGCATGAGCGAAAACGTGGTGGCTATAAGCCATCGCGATGGCTTTTCCACATATCAGTGGTGTAAAGTGGGTGAAGCATCTGAAAACCACCAAGGAAGCGATCTCGGCTCGTCACTGCCTTCTACGAAACGTATTTGTTACTAAATCCCTTCTGCGTTTAAGACAAGGCAAACAGAATTCTGCAAGGGCTAAAATAGGAGCTGTGCATACCTGATGTTTATAAATGCTAATCTACACTTTTATGCAGTTGAAAGTCTCAATTCTATATGGAATGCCCTTGTACCTCGTTCAGCAGTTAAATTTTTCAAATTGGGCGTTTCGGATCTTATGCCTTTTTCTCGCATTTTTTAAAAACCGTATCAACAAGGTTTTACTAGTATATAAAGGGTGCTGCAGAACTTAAATATAAAACCGAAGCTTTGATGCTGTGAACAGACCCACAGTGTTGACATCAAGCTGTGCTAATAGCAGTGCCATGGACAGAGGGGAACAGCAATGTGCAAGTGGGAGGTAAGGAAGCATCACCAGATTAACGGTTGGTTGGTTTGGTTTATGGGGTTCAATGTTCCAGAGCGGCTCAGGGTATGAGAGACGCCATATTGGAGGGCTCTGGAAGTTTCAGCCACCTGGGTTTCTCAACATGCACTGACATCACGCAGCACATGGGCGCCTTGCTTTTCGCCTCCACCGAAAAGTGGTCACTGCAGGCGGGATTTGATACTGCATCATCGGGCACAGCATTTGAGCGTCCTAGCCACTGTGTCACCTCGCTGGGATACCAGACCAAAGGCTGTAGTAGGATGATTGCACTGTCCGAATACATAATGCATTTCTAGGGCAGGCCGCAGCACAAAACACAAATGCAAAAGCATGGAACATGAAGAACTGGCATGGGTATCAACTGCGTTACCATGGGTGTGATCGCCTTTGAAGTTTTAGACTGCAGCCACTAGTGGATCATTCCTGATCTGTTCGTCGGCATTGACGTAGAAGTACACGCAGCCAATCAAATGACCAGTGGAATGACATGGCTTCAAAAGTGAGTGTTCTAGGCAGCTGTGTCAGTCAGCCTGCCCGACGCTGGGATGTCTAAATGTCACATTACGGCGACTCCATTTCAGATGAAAGCGCTTCAAAAAATGATGGGTGGTCACACAGTATATGCCCAAATATTTCTTAAATGAGATCAAGTGAAAGAAATGGCCTCATAAGAGAAACGATAACTGCAATTTAAGCATTTATGGCACTTTGTATTCTACCCTTCGCACCAGCAAGACATTGTGCAATTCAATTGTCACCCAGCCTGTTACTCTCTTTCGTGCTTTTGAGAAAAAATTCGCTTCTCTGATACAAAAGCAGATGTCTTGTTCAACATTCCGAGAAAGCCTTTGGTGCCCTCCCTGTATTTGAAAAACTGCAATAAGGTATCCAATGCAGCATCAGTTGCAATGTAAATTACTAGGGCAGACCTGGAAATAACTTGCGCATTCTCTTTTGCCTTGGCATAAGTTCACCATCTTCTATTGCACCAGAACTCATGCTCTACCTTTGGAATAGTAGCTCTTACGGTACTCTTTGCAGTGCTGAATTTGTGAGGTATTTCTGCCTTTCAAAGCCGGTTGGCACAAACTTGAGTTACCCCGCTGCGGTGGTGCAGTGTTTAGGGCGCTCGATTACTGTGCCCAAGGATGCGGGATAGAATTCCAGCCGAGGCGGCCGCTTTTCGGGGGAGGCAAAAAGCAAGGCGACCGTGTGCTGTGCGATGTCAGTGCACATTAAAGAACCCCAGGTGGCCGACATTTCCGGAGTCCTCCACTGTGGTTTCTCTCATAGCCCGAGTTGCTTTGGGATGTTAAACCCCATAAACCAAACCAAACCAAACTCATTGCTACCAGGAGAGGGAGAACAAACTCATGAGTGCATGCAAACTGGTGTCCCCAGAAGAAGGTGTGAAAGGATTCTGGAAAGTCATACAGTAGAATCTCGGTGATACGAAATTCAAAGGGAGACGAAAATTTTCGTATCACCAAAAAACGAGCAAAATCCGTTTTCAAGCCTTCCAACAGGTACGAAATATTTATTTTCGTTGAAAGAAATCGCGTATATCCTTCTGCACCTTCTTTTCCGCGAGAAAAATTGGGCCGCTGTCTTCTCCCGCACAGACTCGGAGGTCATGGCGCGCCGCAGAACATCGATGGCGTGCATCGTTTCTGCTGCCGTCGGTGGTGGGTCATCAACGCTTTGGCCGTCGTCATCTTCGTCACTGCATGGAATGCCAGGCTGTGATAACGCTTCCTCTGCAATATCTTCAACCGTGCGGAGACCACAGGTGGCGAGGTCGTCGTCCGCGGTGACGAAATCGTCGACGCAACAGTCGACGTCAAGTTGATTCCAGACATCGATGGGAATCGGGTCTGGCACTTGCGAGGCAGTGGCCACAGCGGATTTGAAAACCCCGCACTTCGCGAAACAATTGGCGATGGTCGTAGGAACGACGCGATCCCAGGCAATTGCAAGAAAATGCACAGCATCCAGAAGAGTGATCTGGAGATTCGCGTCCTTCCTTTCAATCTTCGCGAGGAGGCGGCGCACCAACAAAGCTTTGAAATGGTGCTTAACATTCCTTATAATCCCAGCATCCAGTGGTTGCAAATGACTTGTTGCGTTCGGGGGCAGGAACACCACCTTAACACTCTGTAGTGTCATTTGTTTTGGATGGGCGGTGCACTGGTCCAGCAGCAGAACTATTTTTCTGTTGTGGCAAGACATCTTGCGGTCGAGGTACGTGACGAATTCCATAAACAAAGAAGACGTCATCCGTGCTTTTTTGTTCGCCTTGTAGACGCA
Organism: Amblyomma maculatum; assembly: GCA_023969395.1. Taxonomy (NCBI): domain Eukaryota; kingdom Metazoa; phylum Arthropoda; class Arachnida; order Ixodida; family Ixodidae; genus Amblyomma; species Amblyomma maculatum. The sequence continues at coordinate 22,455 of JAJIZL010021343.1, forward strand.
GGGCAATTGACCGGCTGCCTTAAAGCATCGGGGCTTTTGATATTTGCCAATCACTGTCAGTGGCATCTTTTCCGATCCGTCGGCGTTGCAACAAAACAAAACAGTGATTCGCTGTTTGCTCTTTTGTTCGCCCCGGCAGGCATCGCCTTTAAAGCACAAACTTTTTTCGGGCTGGAGATTGTAAAACAGCCCTGCTTCATCTACATTAAAAACATCACGTGCCTCATATCCCGCTATGTAAGACGGCAGTGTGGTTGTCATCCAGTCTTCGGCGGAGGCGTCGACTTTTTTTCCTTCGCCACAAACGGTCTTGTAGGAAAGATTATGATGCATCTTGAACCGGTGAATCCATCCACCGGAGGCCTGAAAGTCATCAATTCCAAGTGTGAGTGCGATGCCCGCTGCCTTCTCACGAAGCACTTTTCCGTCGATGTTGATGCCGGCCGCCATGACCTCTCTGAACCACGTTAGAAGAACCTCTTCCAACTTCACATGGTGGGCAGTTTTGGCTTCTTTAGTATTCATCGCGAAGTGCTGCAGATACTGCATAATTTGGTCGCGCTGACCAACGATCGTTGACAGCGGCAGGCCTAGCTCCTTGGCCATGTCAGTGCACCTTTTCTTGGGCTCTTTGTCCACCTTATTTAAAAGGTCAGCGCCTTTCTCTTCCGTGACATTGCAGTATGATGTACCTTTTCGCGTTGCCGAGATGATCACAAACGACGCGCTATCAACGCGTTGTCAGCCTCAACAAACGAGAAAACGAAGCAACGTATTGCCGCTGCAGCAGAGACTCCGGAAAGCGGAAGAGTGTGGCCTACAGGGCAGCGGAGAAATGTGGAGAGGGCCGCTAGGCCGTGCGCACAACACCAATAGCAGAAAGCAACAACAAGATAGAAAAAAAAAAAATGCGGGGCGAGGGGAGAGAAAGGAAAGAGAGCAGGAGGGGGGGGGTGGGGGGGAAGCAAGATATTGCCGCCTTCCTTCGCCAACTTCGCTGCTGCCGCGGGTTGCCAAGCCGGTTTTTTCCCCGCTGTATATTTTTTTTCTTCTTTCGCGCGCGTGTGCGTGATTCCTGCTATCAGTGCTGCGCCGCTGCGCACGCTTTTCTCGCTGTGCGTGTGTGCGTGGGCCTCGACCGGTCGTGATACCGAAGTTCGTATCACCCGTAGCGAAAAGGAAAAGTGTTCGGAACATCTAATTTTTTGCCCACTGAACGCAATGCAATTCGGCCGGGGAAATTTATGAATTCGTATCACACCTAATTTCGTATCAGCCGAGTTCGTGCCACCGAGATTCTACTGTAGTATTATCTAGTGCCCATACCTAATCTTCCTATACTGCTGGCGTCGTGAACCTAATGCGGGGCCCAAAGGGCACAGCTATCACAGGGAGAGCAGCGGCACTCTTGCCTTTGCAGCAGCACATCTCTAATGCCAGTGTCGAGTCTTCATGCTTTTCTTGTGCCAAAAAAGCTTTCATTTTTGTTTCTTTTTGCTTCATCTCCTCGGAAGTGCTATGCAGATGCCCGAGTGCATCTGCACTGGCGGGGCATGTTGGCTGACAAAACTCATCTAAAACAACTGATGTGTGCATCTCGGACACATTTTCTTCGCAGTGACTCTACGTAAAACCAAAGAACGGCCTCACCCTCTATCTTATCCAAGAGTTCATCTTAACTGAATTCATTCTTATGGAAGTCTGCTGTAATACAGGACGGCAGAAAGCTGGAAAAGAGGTAGCAATACAGAATAGCTTTAAATAACTAGCCTCTCATGTTTCCTGTGGCGAGCTACTGATGAGGAATGTACAATGGAACTAAGGCTGGCTGCGTACGTGCGGTACCTTCTTACAAGGTGATGCATGTGCCTCGGCAGATGTGTCGCAGAGCTTTTGTTTTTTGGGACAGTGCTTGCACAAATAGGCCTAACAAATAGGCCTAACATAGGCCTAACATGAAGTAACAGCTGAGCAGGGAACTAGCAGGCAGTTAGTCCTGTGGCAGAATCTGTGCAACCTCGAGTGGCCACCATGTTACCATGAAATTACACAAAAAGTGTGGCAGTTGATGGACTGCTCCTCATGTGTCCACGTGCAGTCCCTTGTGGCAGATGGGGTCCCCCTGGAGAGCTTCCCGGCCTCTCTGGAGCTGCCGCCTGAGTCCAGTCCTTACCCGGTTAAGCTGCTGGGTACCCCCCGGGCCACAGGGCAGCTGCGACTTCTGGGTACAGTCAGACAGGTCATGCATGAATTTTGTGCACCAGCTTACACAAGCTGCCCTACTTGGTAAGCTGCTGGTGTCTACACGGTGCATAGGAACAGCAAGGGCAGAGAAGAGCCCACTGTGTGTGGTGTCCCCCTTCTCTATGCCAATGGTGATTTGAGTTTAATAGAAAAGGAGTAACTTGGCTTTCAAGCATCAGGGCAAACTTTTTACTGCATTAGCAGTTACCTACCTACCTTGTTTCATACTCTTTCTTCAACTCACTTAATACGTAGTGCAATAAATAGCACATTTGAAGTTATCCTTTGTATGAAAGGCTACTTTATTTGTTGTTTTCATCTACCATACATGTAGACATGCATAGCATAAGTTAAAACAAATTTTCTAGTCTTTTCATGTTCAGCTTGTCTTGGAGGGAGCCTGCTGAGCGTTTCAGTAAAGTACGCTTGTGAAATTGTTTGATGGCATGAGTTTGATCACTAGGACGATCAAAATCTTCCCACTTATGCCCCTTTCGGTGCTCCAGTGATGTCAGTACTCATTCAGTCAAGTCACAGGCATTGTGTTTTGCATGCAGGCTACAGCACATGTGTCCTCGGCGTGCACAGCCAATGCACGCTGGTACAGCCGCCACCACCAGTAACTGTGGTGGCTCCCCTGCCACTGCTCGAGGCCACCGCCAACCTGCCCCTCGCACCCGACTTCGCCACTGTAGGGGACGCAGCACATGTGGTCAACAACTATGCGCTCACCCTGTATGCCGGTGAGAGGTGAGCGCCCTTGGAAACCGTGTTATAAGAATCACACCGCTTGTGACTGGGGCGGTGGCTGCAGGGCCGTGTGACCTGTGCAGTTTCTAACACGTATCAGCACCAGTGGTATTGAAGCGAAATTTTCAATATGCCATGCATCAGCCAAGGTTAACCTGTCTGGCCCCTTGACCTTCAAAGAGGTGGAGTGATCTTATGTAGGGTTCGTATTTTGAGTTTGCGTCATTATCGAAAGTGTCGCTATCTCCCTGACCTCAAGTCACCTGATTGTGGAAACACTGAAACCAGAACCAAACTGACATCCAGTTCCGGCATTTCCATCAATTAGTTGACTCGAGGTCAGGGAGATAGCGACACTTTCGATAATGACGCAAACTCGGAATACGAGCCTAGGTGCCCATCCTTCTGTGGTGTCCACCCAAATGTAGACTGTGTCTTCCTTTCCCCAAAACCTTGTTTAAAGAAAAATGTGAAAAAAAAAATTGTGGATAGAAAAAGGTGGTGTCACAGGAGAGCGTTCTCCCTATTTCAAACCGCCTAACCATTCATAACCATGATGAGCACAGCTTTAGTTTGTGTCACTAGTTTGAAGCCATGCTGAAACCCCCACAACTTTGAGGAGACACCCTACTGTCATGGCGAGTGGACTTGATTTAGTATGGCCATTGGTTGTACAGCTAGTTTCTGCTTGGTTTCACCGGTCCCCTCTTGTGGTTTGTGTATGCCTGGGTGTGCTGCTCTAAAGAAAGGAAGCTCCGCTCAATAATTCAGCCCGAGTGAAAGTGGCAATGATGCTGAGACACAAGGTCATTAGAGGCTTAAAATGACCCTTGTGGCCTCTTGATGTGTCCAGAGTTCCACTGTGGTCTGCTTCTTGGCTATTGTTAAAAGGACAGTTTTTCAACTTGTGAATGCACGTGCACCGCAAGCAATTCTGCGTATACTACCTGTAACCTTCAGTAATGGGCATATATCGCAGTTCGTACTGCACCTGCATTTGTTTGTGTTTCATGCGATGTATACTAATGTTCGAGGCATGGGAGGCAGTGGTAGCAATACCAAGATCAGTGAGAGTAAATTTCTGTGAAGCCGCACCCCCTTCCCCCACCTTTCCCTTTTTCAAGGCTTTCTCGTCTCCTAGGGAGCTCATGTAACCTAGCTTTGTTTGGCTACTCACTCCACCCTTCAGGGTGCTTTCTGGCAGAATTGTTCTCTGTTCTTACATGCCTGGCACAGCTTTTGGTGCTGCAGCATAAATAGGCGAGTGCCCTTTTTTAGTGCATAGCACTACTAGCCGCAATCGCGGATTTCGCCGATGTCTGTCCAAAGCCGCTCGCTCTCTCTCTTCGTGAACTTGAAGTAGAGAAAGAGAAGGTGGCGACGCTGCGGCTCAGAATTGAGGAGGCGGAGCGGCCGCATAGCTGCAGCAGTAGCTGCTCTCTCTCTGTCCATTCATTTCTCCGTGAACTTGAAGAGGAAGAAGGGAAAGTGGCGACGCCCACATCACACGACTCAACACTGAGGGGGCAGAGCAGCTGCATAGATGCACCCAATGAGATTAGACTGTGAGAGAGGGGCATGTCAGTTGCAGACATGGTGGTCGTCACTGAGGCAGCGTTTCACAAGCCTGTGTTACTCCGCAGTGAGCGGTTGCTTGTCACTCGCGCATCCTGAACTTCGGCCTTCAGCATCTCTCCCCTCACATCAGTCACTCCTCATCCTTCACGGACGGCAGATGTGCACGCGCGGTGCTCCCGGGACCGCTTGCTGCGTCGTGAAGCTGCTTGTGCTTACCTCCGTGCCTTAACTGGCGCTCGCCTTCAAGCGTGTTTTCCGCTCTCTTTCTCTCCCCCTATGATCCCACCTCAGACCTTTCGGCCGTAGAGCAGTGCCTGTAAAGAGGTACATTGTGCCTGTTTTCGTTCATTTCTGAAGATGGTGTGAAGAAAGCTGAGGACGCGGCTGCATCGCGCGTTTGCTTCGCGTCGCAATGGATAAAGCCGGCCTCTCAGGCACTGCTGCGCAGGTTCGCCGTGCTTGACGTGATGAAGTACAGCTTAAGCAGTGCTACGCATCTACATCGCATTTGATTAACTATGCAAATCGGCCGTAATTTTTTTTCCACCTCGTCACGCATGCTTGGCATTCACATGGTTCGGTTTTGTGACGCAGGCGCCAGTGCGAGCTGACGCTGACCAACTCGGGTGCCGAGCCCATTGAGATGCTGGAGCTAAGCCTGCAGACCAAGCTGGACCGAGGTGGGTTGCCTCATTGGGATTGATGGCTGACGTTTGCTGGCCTCATAACAGGGTGTGAGACTGACAAGGCTCTCTGTCAAGCAGGGGCGCAATTTCATGCCTAAAAGTAGAAGTAATTTTTCACTTGCATTTAATTTTTGAGGCGAAAGCCTTAATAGGTTATGTCATATGTCGCCAAAAATTAGACCAAAATGGTAGTTCGTGGTGCTCTTTGTGACAACAGAATTAACGAAAGTGAAAACGGAAGTAGTGATAACTTGATTAGTGAATATGAATTATAGTCTGATACAACTTAAGAGCAGAGTGGAAAGTATCCATCAAAGGAGGCCCTCCATCCAGTAGCGTGGACCGGTTCCTGTGATGGGGTGGTTAATCACGTAGCACGAAATAGTACTGAATACTATATTCGAGGACAACATTCTGTGGCTCTGCTGAGAAGACCCGGCAGGAAAGAGAATGTGCCAGGCTTTTGTCCCCATTCCATGAAGAATGGACCCTACCAACCGTCTCTGCAACTCCCCCTTGAGACCCCCGCGTCCCTACTCTGAACAATACGCACCACGGCACAGCAACAAAGGTGCGTCTCTTACCTTTTCTGCCTGGGTTCCACTGTAGCGATGCAGAATAAGCTGCCTACGAGATTAACGGCAACAATTGCGATCAACGTCATTGGATGGAGGGAGGGTATTTGCCGCTTCATTCTTGAGCTGCATATGACTGTAGTAAAATTGAATTAGTGATAAGGAAATTAGTGAAATGGAAGTCAGTGATAAGGATGCTAGTAATAACGAAATTAGTGACAAGAAAATCAATGATAAGGAAATTAGTTACCTGCTACAGTCAAATCCCGATATAACGAATCCCGCGGGACCACAAAAAATCATTCGTTATTTTGAAATATCGTTGTAATGAAAAATCTGCTATTATAAGCCAGTGGTCAAACCTAGGTATGAAAATGACGTACCTTTGTAGTAGGCACGTGTGTAGACAAGCAAAACCTCAAGTGAAAAGGTTGCACTAACTCCAAAGCTCATTTATTTGAAGAAATCAATTATTTTCTTCTGCCGCGTGCAGCAAACACGACCGCACACTACATTACACCACTACTAGCCTCTATACCACTACAGCACATACACCTTCCGCTTTGCGGAACACTTCATTGCGTGCGTGACTGCACCGAGCGATAAAAGTACAAACTTTGTCCATGTGAAAAAAAAAGAAAAAAAACCATTGGAGTTTTTTATGACCCCATCTTCAATGCTCCCTGAGCTTTGAAAATCTTGTCTCGGTCTTTCATAATGATCGCGGCAGTCGATGGGGCACTGCTAGCTGTGTGTAGAGGCCGAATCGCTTTTTCCATGCGTCGATTTTTTGCAGTGAAAGCAGCTGCGTTCATATTTTCTTGGCACTTCGCTGGCTAATATCATTGCCAATCTCGCACAAACTTCGCAATAAGATAACCTGCAGCAAAAAAGAAAAGGAAAAAAAAATCCGGCCCGCACGCGCGAACGCACAAACGACCGAGCCACGTATGGCACACAACACAGGAAGAAAAAAATCGCAGGCAGCTAGGCCTGCTGGCTACTGCGTAAGAAACCATAGCTTCATGGTGGCGCTAGGAGCTAGTCCTAGATGTTTTGATGATGATAACTACAGCCCACGGACCATACACACAGAAACGGCGGTTTCTGTTTCGTTTCACGCGAGAGTTGCAAGCTGTGGCTCTGTTAATTTTAGCCAAATTCGTAATACTGATGTTCCAAAATTATAGAAGAAATAAAATATGTTTGTTATTCTGAAATATACGCTATTTTGGAATTCGTAATTCCGAAATAGTTTTACATTGAAAACATAGCAAATCTGCCGGGGATTCTTAAAAAATTCGTTAATTTGAAAGGTTCGTTAATGTGGTGTTCGTAGTAACGAGATTTCACTGTACTAAGAAGTAGTGAAAATGTACTCAGCCAGCACAAAATTTGAATTGTAATAGACACGAACACAGTGAAACCTTACTATCACATTCCGATTCAGTTCAGCATTGAAACTGAGAAAAGTATTCTGTGGGTTTTTCTAGGTATGTTGGTCTTCAGGCACAGAATTTTATTATTTAATCTTACAGACTTAAAGGGGTGTAGATGAAATGCACGCTCTGCAACCAGGCTGATGCATGTTCAGTGGCCCTGTAGTTACTGTTCAGTTTACCTCGATGCAGTCAGCGTCGTGAGCTGTTATGAGTGTTATGAGTCAGCTGTTATGATTGTGGATAGCAAGGGATTAGGCGGTGACTACCATAGAAGGCCATCATGCCCACGAAGGAAGACACGACGCGTCAAGCCGAGGACCCAAAACAAACACCCTTGATTATTTTCACACACATCGTCTAATCAGCATCCAGGCATGGCCAGAGCAGCATAAAACTCTCAGCACTGTTTGGAGGCACTGCACGTAGGCTAGCATTGTGACAAAGGCTGTGACTGCTGGGAGGATGCTGTCAGCTGCATCTGGCTTCTCTAGCTTGACATTGGTCTTCTGTCTGCCGTACCTGTGGCATACTGTGCCCACTGCCTGGCATGATAAAAGCTATCAGCTGTGGAAGCTGTTCTCTACATCATGCTAGAACCTTGCGGGCTTCAAAGCCACAAGCCTTGGTTTCATCCATTTTGTGGTGAAACGTAATATGAAGGGAAGGGCTGAAAGAACCTCAAGGAGAGTACCTGACCTAGTGTTTCCTTCCATCCGTCATCTTTCACCATGAACATCATGAACAGTAAGCAACTTGGTACTCCGGTGTGAATATTTGATAATTTTAAATACTCATTTGAATAGTACGGCATTCAGTATTTGCTTCGATCCCAGATTTGAAATTGCCAAATATTGGTCTTGAGCAAATACCATTCTGGAACAGCTGGAACTGGAACTGATTTTCCCCGGTGCAGAGTCCGAGCGCAGCCTCATCCAGTGGAGCCCCGAGCGCCTGCAGTCGCAGCTGCCCCTGCAGCCCGGCAGTGCGGCCTCCCTCACCCTTGATGTGCATGGACAGGCACCATTCCTGCTTCCAGGTGAGCATGCACTTTGGGACGTCCACAGCTACAGTTTGTCATTATGCTGGATCATGTCACTGTGGTTCGGCTGCACAAGGTGATGAGATGACACACCCCGTATGTTTTTCAAGCATGACAAATCAGGTTCAGTGATCTCACAGCTGGACGCGAGTGGCTCACTGTTTTTGCGGCCACGTGGTTCAACAAGTTCGGTGAAAAATTTATTTGGGGCGAGACGTGACCTCCCTCTGGGATCCTTTTCGGCAAATTTATTCCATGTGACACCCCAGTTAGACTGGCATCTGATGAACACAGTATATGAAGTATTGTCTTCATCTTCATGTGCAGCTGCATGAAGAAGAGAATAAAGAATGAGCCAGGCTGGCGCACGTGATGGGACAGCCCAGCAGTTTAGCTCTGCCTTGATATCTGTCAGACATTCTTTTCCCTCACGCCCAAGTCCTGGTCCTAAGTGTTAGGCCTACACTGCCCTAAGAGGAAGTTCCACCACCACACTGTTTTGCACCTGCGAAGGAGGCCACAGGAGAGGCCTTATCATTCCCAGCAGGGCGCATACACTCCAGCATGATGAAACTGTGAAGCATTATTGCCACACAGTTTTCACTCAAAAGCAGGTGGCCATTGCCGCGAATTAAACATCCTGTGTTGCGAAGGTTCTTGATTCCTTTTTGGCAGCGGTCCGATGGTTCAACCTTCGAATAGTGCGGACACTTTCTCCATTCTGTTGAAATCCTAGAGAAGTTGGTTCGACTTTATTGAGAAATGAGCGCATCATAGAGCGCATTCTTTTTTTTCATTTTCACACCTTCGTATCATCCACAGTAGTGCAAGAGCAGTTGAAATGTAGAAAACTCTGCCTCTGTAAACAGTACTCGGGCAGGGCAATGTTTCTAATTTGTATCATCCCAAAATTGTGTTTATATCACCGAGATTCTCCTGGAGTGAGCCTATCATTTACTTTGGGCTATACAGAGATGCTCAATCCTTAAAAAAGTCACTTACAAAGCTGAGACTTCTTGTATCAAATATAATTATCATCTTTTTATGTAACTGATATGAACGACCATGGGAGTGCATTAGAAAAGCGGTATAATGCATGCTGAATGCATTAGGAAGTAAAGTCCAGGTGTGAATATGTTCAGTGGTGACTTATGACACCTCTTGAAGATATGTTGAAAATGGAGATGATTTCAAGGCTCCAAATCATTAGTTGCAGTAGACATAGAGAAGAAAAGGAAGGAGGCTCATGGAGATCACTGCTATCATGTGCAGGAGGCCCGGAGGACGGCTCACAGGTGATGGCACCATCGACCAGGGTGAGCAGTTTGTGTTTCACCTTGCCGCATTTTGTCTGTGCCGCCATGCTTGAGCGACAGAACGGCGCAGCTGCAATGATTTAGCCTTGATTTAAACTGTTGTCAAGCTAGTGGAGGGGCCTAGCACGGTCACCACAAGAGTACAGGGCCAGGAGCAGCAAGATGATTGACTGGTGTTCCTTTGTGGCAAGGTAAATTCGTGCAAGCTGCTAGTGTAACCAGTTAGTTTTGCAATTTATTAGACGTTTCAATACATTTGGCAGTGAAGAAAGAGAAAAGCAAGATCCCTCGATTTTAATTTGCTGCTAGCTTAGTTTCAGTGCTGGAACTGATGGATGCAGTTCATAGCAAGTCAGCAGTGTCATCAGCGGATGCAGTTACAGTCAAACTCGGATATATCGAATCCAAAAGGAATCACAAAATAGTTTGTGATGGAAATCGGCTTCAGACACCGCTTGCGATTGTGAAAAGTGACACCGTATTTGTAGCATAACCAACCCACTTGCATAATGAACCCACCCTCCACTTTTGTCACCGAGAATTTAAAAAAAAAAGCGTTAGTCGGTGCCGCGTCCCTCAGTTTCGGCCATTGCATCCACAGCTCATTTATTAGCAGCGAGCTAATATGCTGCACAGCGATAACGGCATGGCATATTAATCTTTTGACTGTGTTTTTGGTGTTAGCTCCTCTGGTGGCGGGGAGCAAACTTGGCAGAGTGCTCGTGATGGCGTGATTGCACAAGCCTGATCCGATTTATCATCATCAGGCCACACGCCCCGTGCTTGGAGCGTGTGGCGTCCAGTGCCACATCATTGGAAAGCGTGATAGCAGCCAATGCCGTTTGTAGCGAACAATGCTAAAGGCTGGTGTCATGATTGCAGCTTACTGCATGCTTTCGTTGATTCACAGATGCGAGGATAGATGACTCTCGCAAGAAAAAAAAAAAAATCCTGCCGCTTCCTAATGTCCGCAGCCGCCAAGCTTCATCATCATCATCAGCCTGACTATAACCACTGCAGGGCGAAGGCCTCTCCCATATTTCTCCAATTAGCCCGGTTCTGTGCTAGCTGCATCCACTTAACCCCTGCTAACTTCTTGACCTCATCCGCCCACCTAACTTTCTGCCGCCCCCTGCTACGCTTTCCTTCCCTTGGAATCCAGTTTGTTACCCTAAGCAACCGTCGGTTCTCCTGTCTTCGTACTACATGTCCTGCCCATGCCCATTTGTTCTTCTTGATTTCCACTATAATGTCAGTAACTTGAGTTATTTCTCTGACCCAATCTGCATGCTTCCTATCTCTTAATGTTACCCCTACCATTTTTCATTTCATAGCCCTCTGCAAAAGCTTAGACTACACCAAACGTTCAGCACGACGACATACGACTCACGTCACACGTCATCCTTCGTGCACAGAGGGCTTACAACACACACTGAAAAAAACGTCCAACGTTGTCTGCCATGGTGCCACGGGCTGAGCTGGCCTGTCGGTGCATGCGTAGTGCGTGCTGCTACGAACGAAGCCCGGAAAAGGGGAAGGAAGGAGAGAGAAAAAGCTCAGCTGCTCTGCAGAAGAATGAACGCACCCTTGTGCTTCGCTATATTGCGTTGTTTCCCCCCTCCCGCTGCCTTGGCTGCGTCCGTTTCGTAACGCACATGGCTTGCAAACGTCACGTGCTGTCGTGCGGCAAACGATGACCGCAGATGCGTGCTCCTTCGGGGAAAGGGCATGGCGCTGCTCTATACCGATCGTCGCCGAACCGATTCTCTCCGCGTATGGCTTGAAAACGTTAGGCGGTAAATGGGCGAGGGTGATGCGACGTCTTTGAGGAAGGCACACCCTCCTGTGCGTGGTGCAGAGTTCGGTAATCGAATGACTGATGAAATTGAAGTTCGATATACGATGAAGCTTTTCTATGGTTTTTCATGACATATTCCATGAGTTTGATATAACCAAAATTCTTATTATCCGGGTTCTACTGTATTTATTCAAGAAAGCCATCTTTGTCTGGGGAATTGGTACTTCCAAGCTTTGTTTCATGATGCAATAACGAGGATTCTGTAAGCGAAATATTTGTGTGGCTTTTTATCATCGCTTCTTGCACATTTTTCTTGTTAGTCACAATGATTGGTTGGTTGGTTTATGGTGTTTCAGTCCCAAAAGCAACTCAAGCCATGAGAGATGCCATAGTGGAAGGGTATGGAAATTTCAACCACCTGAGGCTGCCACCAGAATGAAAGCGATAACTTGTTGTCACCTGCTGTTGTTCAAGCAGGGTGGGCTTTTATGACAGTCAACATCAGCAGAAAGAGCTTCTAGACTTCATCAGAATCCAAAGTGAAATGAGCATGCAGACCCTGAGCAAGTGAACACAGACTTTGCCCTAACCTTTGTTTATGTTTGTTTATTCCTCCTTTGCATTACATAAGGAAGTTGTTTTTTCAAGGCAAGCAAAGATTGTGAAAAATCATGAAGGTCTTGGATGTAGGCCATCTAGCATACCTTCAGTAGTCTTATCTTGCCATTGTCAACCAAAAAGATTTACTTGGCAAATACTCTAAGAAGGAAACATCTCGGCATGTTTTGTTGCGTGAAGTGCCTCTTTTGGTGCTTTGATTTCTGTACACTTCTGGGGGGATTTGCCGCAAAGTGTCTGAATTAGATTGAAATTTTCAATTTTTTGTAGGGGTGTGTGAAAATTTGAACTTTCCAATATGAATCATTCATCATGCAGGTTTTCATATAAAATTACTGTGATGCAAGACAGTTTTTGGCAGTTTACTTTTTTTTTGGGCCCATTCGATGTTTCGAGCTTTCTGTTCATTCGGACATTTTTTATTGTTCTGTTGAAGGCTGAATCAATGCTAGTTAACTATATTCAGCAGCGATTTGACAGCTTCACCACGTTTCATTGTTGTTCTTCCAACACAAAAAGGGGCATATGAAGTCATGTATAAAATTTATACAGGATTTTTGCAGTTCTAATCTAATTTAGTTCGCAAAAATCGTGAATTCTGAAATAAGCAAGGTGAACAACGTTTGCTATTTTCCTCATTTTTCATTTTTTTTTTTCACTTGCCAGATATGTTTGATATTCAGTTCGATATTTGAAGGCATTATTCCCCATATTTTATCCTTTTTGTGTTAGAAAATTTCAATAGTACTTGCACACTCCTAGTTTGTCGTAATACTGAAAGTGATTTGATCTTAGTTGACTTCATTGCCTGCAAACCCTTGTGGGGTCTGTCCTGGCTGATCATATACTGTCATGGAATGTGCAGTCTATGCCATCATTATGTAGAACGCTCGCGCAGGTCATTGTCCTCCACACAAGTTCACTGATGCTCACAGCCACTAGTTGCTATGGGTAGTGTTTCCATGCAAGTACATAGACCCAAAGTTGATGCAGACCTTATGGGCACATCCAGTGTGGCTTGCAGCATGCAGAGTGCAGTTGCGGTTGCTGCCAGTCTGAAGGGTAGGCATTTCTGCAATATCTGTCGCGGAATATTGAACCGCTCTAACACATTAAATAGCTTAACAAAATGTGTAGATGCGCAACATGGTACATAGATTTTGGGAGAAATTGTAGCATAAATTAGACACGCACACGGAAAGGCTGAAGAAGACTGAAGAGAAGTGCTCAGACAAACGACAAACACACACTGGTCTGGGAACGCCGTTGACATGCAGCAGTTTCCACCGAATGCAGCCAGTGTGGCCGTGTGAGCCGGAGCTAGCAGCAGATGTTAACAGCAGTATTTTGACCTGTCCTTAACTTGTCACTTTCAGCTGGCCAAAAATTTGTTTTTGGTAGGCATTTAAAAGGCGTGTTTTTTTTGGAGCATTAGCCTATCATTTTTTTGTTTGGTTTGGTTTGTGGGGTTTAACGACCCAAAGCGACTCGGGCTATAGGAGACGTCGTAGTGGTGAGGTCCGGAAATTTCGACCACCTGGGGTTCTTTAACGTGCACTGACATCTCACAGCACACGGGCGCCTAGCTTTTCGTCACCATCAGAAAGCAGCCGCTGAGGCCGGGATTCCATCCCGCATCCTAGGGAATAGTAGTCGAGAGCTGTAACCACTGCGCCACCCCGGCAGGGCTAACCTATCATTTTTGTTTGGCCAGGCTACTAGCTTGACCACTGCGGGCCTTACTCTTGGGAACAAAGGAACAACACGTGCTGACAACAAACAGGCATTTATTGCTGCAATAACAACAACGCCAGCTAGCAATAAAACACGTTAATGAATACAGGTCGTCTGACTCACCAGCAAGGGTATACAGGCGAATGTTTGCCCGTGCTAGGGCAGAGGATAAACTCCAAGGCCGGACAGGGCGAGCAGGCGGGAAAAGTCCCGCGAAGTCTTCGCCTCATCGGCTACTGCGGAGTCGCGCGAGGATGCGTCTGCTTGCGTCGAGTTCCCCAGCTGAAGAGAGCTGGCTTTGTCCGCGTGCGCGGTGACATGATCGGGGGTGGCGCTTGTGCCGCCGTGACGCTGGTGCTATCTCTGGATAGTTAATGTTAATAAGCAATGTTGGCCCCATTCCGCAACAGCGAGAGTAACTACTGCGGGGGAAAGCCGACCTTAAAGGGGATGATGGGAGATCGTTCCCCACAACTGTAATACATCTCTGATCACTCTCATTAGAGATGAAACTGCCCTCTTAAGGAGTCTGAATTATGGCCTTGGGATGCATTTATTTGTTTTTGTTTTTAGCTTTGTTGGCATTTTGGCTGTTGCATACCTTAGCACTGTTTTCTCTAGCATGCGTGCTGTATTCATGCAGTCTTCGACATGCGTTTTGTAGTTGCATTTAGTGCCTTTCTGGCGTACCCCGTTTGTGTTGTGGTTGCCAATTCTGTGTTCGTTCTAATGGATTACTGCCAACTTTTCCAATCTGTTTGTGCTAACGTATTGGCCTATCTGGACCTGCTTGCTGCCCCGCAAGAAGCAGAAATTGTTGAAGGTCTTCATTGAAAGCATGATGATGTGCAGGTGGTGGAGGTGGTGGTGCAGCTGCGCTACAGTGGGGGTCCTGGCCTAGAGGCACGCTACTGCCGCCAGCTGGGCCTGGCCCTAACCCTCGAGGTGCAGCCGTCACTCATCATCTCCCGATGGGACGTGCTGCCCGCACAGGAGTGCGTGCTTCCTCTCTGCCTTTCATTCATTTTAACAAGGCGGGGGTTTACTGTCAAACTATTGGTCTAACATTTTGCATTAATGCTTTGACTCATTACGTGCACTGTTGTGTGCAAAAGCGAGCCCGCAGCTTTGTAGTGAGTTCATTGCACCTGACAGTGATTTATTTGCTTCGGATGAATGTCGCTTTCTTTAAGTCGAAAATGAGGTGCTTTTTATTTTTTATGCTATGCAGTAAACCTTGTTGATGTGTTTAATAAAAATTGCAAAAAGAACGTATCTGCTGGGAAAACTTGTGAATGAGGCTGCCAGATTCTTAAATATATAACTGCTGAAAGAAGTGTGAAAGCAGTTATCCACACGTTCGGTACAAAACTGTAGGTTATCATTTTATGGCATAAGATAAACAACTCTTTTTTAGTGTTTGCAGAAGTCAGTCTGCACATTTGTTGTCTACAGTGCTGACAAGATTTAGAAATGAAGGTGGCAGCAATGGCAAGCCGGAGTCGCTTCGCGGTTGTTTCTCTTCATCTCCCCTTGCACCATTGCGCTATGGAGAAGCCATTGTGATGGCTGACTTATGATGCTGCATTTCCCAGACCCAGTCACATTTATGTATAGCTCATAGTTGCAGATCTGAAATGTTTGAACTCTACTACAAAGGCACTGCAAAGAAGCTGCCCCATTTTTCTCAATTTATCTTAATGGGAATGGCCCTCTCAAGTTTCTGAAATGCTTGGGGCCTACCCCTAAAGCATTGCTATGAAGCTGCTCTGCTTTATTTTTTTTCTTACCGTGTCTCAGCCCTCTCACATTTGCTTTTTTTGGAGTGAAGCTTCACTCTTTTGCACCTGGGAAAACTGCAGAGAAGCCACCATGGTGGGCGAGCTCCCCTCCACCTATGCTCTCCACCTCTTCTCATCGTGTGGCCCTAGGTTCAGGCTGCTCATATGTTAGCACACGTGCGGTTGGTCATTAAACGTACGGTGCAACCAGAACGAGCCAAAATTTTCAACACAGTCTAAGCAGAGGAACTATGTTATTCAGAAAACTATTACTAAAAAAAAGATGGCTTACCCTTCTACAGTCGAACCTGGATATTTCGAACTCGAAGGGGATCGCGAAATAGTTCAATATATCGATAATTCAATATACAGAAATTGGCTTGGGACGGCACTTACGATGCGAAAAGACGATACTGTATTTGTCGCGTAATCAACTCACTCGCATAATGAACCCACCCTCCACTTTTGCACGTGAGAATTTGGAAAAAGAAAGCGTTAAGGCCAGCTCGCTCACATGCAAGCGATTAAGCGATCTCAGCGACGAGCGGCAGCGACAGAGCAAAAAATTTCCAACATTTGGAACTGCGTCCCTCTGCCTGTCGTACGAGCCACCGCTGCAGCTCAAAACAAGGTTTCTGTGTTTGCCGCGGCAGAAATTGCCAGCGTTATTGCTTGGATGTCGCACTCCGTTTCGGTCGTCTCATCCACAGCTCGTTTCTTGGCAGCGTGCCAAGATGCTGCGCAGTGATAACGTCGGGGCGTGTTTATCATTTGATAGCTCCTGCTGTGGCAGGGAGCAAACTTGGCAGACTGCCCGTGAATGCTTGATTGCACAAGCCTGGTTCGATTTATCACGCCGCACTTGGGGCGGGCGTAGTCTACTGCCACAAAATCATTGGAAAGCGTGATAAAGTAGCTGCAAATGCTGTTTGAAGCGAAAAATGCATAAAGCCGGTGTCATGATTGCAGCTGACCGTGTGCTTTCGTTGATTCATGCATGCAAGAATAACTCCCGCAAAAAGAAAAAGAAAAAAAAAGCTGCTTCCTAACGTCATATCTTACGCTACGCCGCGCGTACAGCACAACCAATAAGAACTAACGACTCTCGCAAAAAAAAAGATATATCTGCCGCTTCTTAACTTCCGCAGGCGCCATAGCCACGTCAGCCGCCGCGCGCAGAGGGTTCGCAACACATGCCGGAGAAAGCGTTCGACGTTCTGTCTGAAAACAGGCTGAGCTGGCTTAGCGCATGCGTAGCACGTGCTACTGCAAACGAAGGCCGGGAAAGAGGAAGGAGAGAGATAGCTCGGCAAAAGAAGAGGCACACCCTTGAGCTTCGCTCTATCGCGTTTTTTCCCTCTCGTTCCCGCCGGTTCTCTCTGGTTCATTCATGCACATGGCTTGCAAACGTCACGTTCTGGCGCGCGGGAAACGATAACTGCAGATGCGCGCGTCTTTGGGGAATGGGCGCGGCGCTGCCCTAGCCGAACTGTCCCCTCTCATTCCTTCCACGCGTGGCTTGAAAACGTCACGCGGCAAACGGCCGAGGGTGATGCGATCATCATTGGGGAAGGCACACTTTCTAGTGCGTGGTGCGGAGTTCGATATATCGAACGGCCGGTGAAATTGAGTTCGATATATGACGCGGCTTTCCTATACTTTTACATGGGATTTTCAAGGGGATATTCCGTGAGTTCGATATAACCAAAATTCGATATATCCGGGTTCGACTGTATGACATTTTTTACTGTCCACTATTTTGAACATATGATCTTGGAAACTATATGATCCAGGAGCTTATGAACATAGGATGGACAGACAGTGTCTGGATAGGGATGGTGGCAAGTGTTACCTTGCCGACTTGCTTAGTGGCTTTTTGTTTATTTCATGATCTTTAATGCTGTCAGCTCTATCCTTGTTTCCTTGCAGGCCCACAGAGTGCCACTTGGTGCTTGACCTCCGCAACGAGACGGAACACGAGCTGGAGCTGCGTGCAGACGACGAGCGGCAGCCGCTGATGCTCGAGGCCAAGGACTCCTGCCGCATCCCCGTCACTGTCCCGAGGTGCACGGCTGACAGGTGGGTTGCCCGGTGCAACAGTGTGGAAGAAAAAGTAAATACAGGCCTGCCTGCAAAGTCTCATGGTGCTCGAAAGATTTGATGTTTTGTTTTTTTTTGACCCATTTTCACTTGCAGGCCTAATTTTACATGGTACCTATGGTAGTCTTGGGTACTACTAGAAGGCGACCTCAGCAAATAAAGATTTTTAGTGCCCTTGTCTCCTTGTACCCCTGCTGGTATTGCAGCAACTGTACATTTTAGTGTACCAGCACCCTGCTTTGTGATTAAAGGATCCATGAAAAGGTGTTTACAAAGCTAGAAAACGCGCACGAGCAATAAGTATTCCATCAGTCATCACTGCAACACAAAAAGTTTTGAGCTACCTTTATTAGCACTGAGGATATGGTCGATCGAAAATGATGCTCCTCCTCTCTCACCTCAACTCAGCCCATGCTAGCACGCAAGAAAGAAACGAAGTGAAGAAATTGTTATGGCATCCCATCATGAGTGTTCCACCCGCGTAACTCATGAGCAGCTGAGTGGGCGTGCCGAGCAAGCCCATATCACTTCACATGGGAGGCTTACACGCGGTACGCATGGGAACATGTCGCCCCTATTGGTCATGAGTGGCTGCCAGGAACACTTTTCAATGATTATTTGTAAATTATACTCTCCACACAAAACTTGCAAATTTGACTCTAATATTGATAAGGACCACCCTTATGTATTCCTTGCATCAAAATATTACCGCAGGTATCTTTTCAGGGGCCTTTTGAGTAATTGCACTCGGGAATTGAAATATGCTTTAACAGTTAAAGCAGAAAGGCTTGATTTCATGAGTGCTTTATCGTAAGCTTAATATATATTGCATTCTACAAGGATTGCACCTCTCTTTAAAAAACTTACCACTGCCAGCGTTTTGCGTTCTCATGTGTTGAATTTCTTCTTTTACAAACGAACTCTGAGGAGCTGTCAGAGTGACAAACTAGACAAGCTGGTTTTCAGGGTGCCAGTGCATTTTCTGTTTAAGATTTGTTGTTCTACTGGCATGGTTCTTAATGGTGACAGTCAATTTCCAGGGATGTAATCTGAGACCCACACACTGATTAGCTTTCCCACCAGTATGAGTAGTGTATCCAGATATAGACCTTTGCATTGGGCGAGGAGGTTGTCGAAACGCCTCCTATTTGGACTGTTGCAAACAGGTTCTGCTGCCGTTTTCACCGTGTTGACGTCAGGTGCACACAACAGCCCAGTGAGCAATATGGTAACGCCTAGGAGGCCCTCGTTTGCAAAGGTCTATACATCCGCTAGAGAGCGGCAACATTTCCACCCATCATTTTGCAGCTGGCCTTCTGAGGAGGAGGGAGTTGCCCGACTGTCTCGCCTGGAGCCAGCCTGCCGCCAGCATTTGCGAGATGCTGTCAGTCTCCGGTGGTGGCTCATATCCTTGGCTGATTTAAAAACGTCTTTTATTGATGCATTGGCATGAGAATGTTCTCTATCGCAAAACTTCTCTAACCTTGGCAAGTAAAGCCTCGAGGGAAAGGATGCAAAATGGAGAATGGCATTTCGTGCCTTTGAATATTTAGGAATGCATCGCAACCAAGTAGCCCAACACCAAGTCCTCTTGGTAATCAGAGTTGTGGGGTGGGGAGTGTGGAGAGGGATACAGCGTGTCATACTGCGGAAATTAATAGAATGGATTACATCGCCAGCCGGCACACTCAACTTTTCGGGAACAGTGGCTGCACCTTGACTGCAGCTAGATCCATTCAACCATTGTGGTGCCGTGTATGCAGTGGTAATGTCTTTGACCATCATTTTTTTGCTAACACCATTGTTGAACTGTAGCTGTGAGCCATTGGTCACTTGGGGTTCATGGCTGATGTACTAGCGCTTATGCTGCCATTATCCATAACCTGGTCCACAAAAGCCGTACACACTGCCATCACTCTTGAAGGGAATGTATGGCATTGTCCAAAATTTTTCAGTCATCATGGTTAGTGCTATGTCACCATCTGTTTCCTTGGCGTTCTTGGCTGTACTAGTCACCTTTAGTGTCTTTATCTAGGTGTTTCTGTGAGGACTTTAAATTGAGCCCTGACGAATGCGATGGCCATTCTCTGTTTGACGACCTCGAGCACACTTGCTGCTATCACTGCCGCCAATTGCTCAGTTCTTTTGTGAATGCAAGTCAGCCCAATAAAGGGTTCATTTGAGCACAGCTCGTCATCTTGTTTCCAGCCTTCAGTATTGCCGCTACCACGTGAGAAATGGTAAAGAACGCCCTGGTGGTCTAAACTAATTCAGAGCTTTTCTTTAAGGCACCCTTTATAGCTTCAGTCTCAGCTAAGTATAGTAAAACTTACAATTTACAGTGTTTTTTTTTAAATTGTACTGTTTAGCATGGCTACATTTTTTCAGTAGCCAAGTACTAAGAGTTTCTCACATTGGACATAACTTTGAGCCCTGTCGCGGTGGTGCAGTGGTAAGAAGGCCGACTACTGTGCTGGAGTACCCGGTTTTAGTCCTGACTGTCGGCAGCTGTGTTTCGATGGAGGCGAAACGGAGAGGTGCCCGTGCGCTGTGGGATGTCAGCGCACGTTGAAAATCCCCAGGTGGTCGAAGTTACTCTGTAGTAAGGAAATACAAAACTGCGCAAAAAAGACGGGACAAGAAGAACAGAGAGGCACACACGATCTCTGTTTCTCTGTTCTTCTTGTCCCATCTTTTTTGCGCAGTTTTGTATTTCCTTACGACATGAACCGACTAGCCCAACATCACATTTTACTTCATTACTCTGTAGCGCTCCACTACACCTATATTCTTCCTGTCTTTCTACTTTCATACCCACCTTCCTTCCTTACAGCACAGTTCAGGTGTCCACAGAAGCAAGTGTGACAGATACTGTGCCTTTCCTTTCCTGTGAACCAATTATTATTATTATAACTTTGACTCTCTTCAGCTGCTCTCTGGCCATAGCATTTTGATGCTGAGCTTGACCACGGGTGACGTAAAACACAGAACCTTGGCTGCAGCAGCTTCACTTTGATGCGTACAGAATTCTAATCTCGTGGTAAAAATATTTCAAGAGTACCGCACCAAAGTTTCTTTTATGGCCCAGTGTATAGCTTTTGGATGTTATAAACACTGTATGTACCATTTGCAACACCTTAGAGTAAACGAAGTAGTGTTTTCTGAGGTCAGCATGTGGCTGAGTGTGGGAGAGCTTTCCTGTGCTTGTGTTTATGCGCTTGACTGTATGGTGCACCCCTCCCTGGAGCGTGGTGGTGAGGCCAGCTTGGATGAGGTGCCCTGGACGCCACACATGCTCGACACCATCCTGCAGTCACCTCTCCAGTGGGGTGAGTGAATTGCTTCTCTCGTATGCTTGCTGCTTGACTGATGAAAAAGAAAATGAGTGGGGGAGGGGGGGAAGAAGATAAATAAGAAAAGATGCCATGACCTTGTCAGCATTACCAAAAAGAAGCATTTGTTCTGTGCCCTCATGAGGCGAGCTTAGTTCAGCCAAGAGGCCAAAGACTGGTTGATAAGTGCGTAGATTATCAGCAGGTTGGTTTTATTTGTGAAACAAGTGCAGCTAAAAAAAAGGAAAAGGAGAAAGAGTATGAGATAAAGGAATCATATGGGCCAGTATAGGGCCAATTTATTGCTTTCCCCAAATTTGTGGATGTTGCATGCAATGTGCTAGCACACACTTTCTGTGCATGTTAAAGAACCCCAAAGGTCTAAATTTTTGGAGTCCTCCACTACGACATCTCTCATAGTCTGAGTCGCTTTGGGACGTTAACCCCACAAACCAATCAACACACTTCCTGTGTTGGTTGGGAATAGGCGCCCCTACAGGTGCATACAGTGAGTGAAAAGCAACAAGAGATACGGTATTTACTCAAATGTAACACGAGTTTTTTTTATGCATTTTGACTACCCTCGCATTATAATCTAATACTGTGATTTGGCTGGCTAAAGCAACGCTGGGGTGCAGCCATATTGAATCCGCCGCCACTCGTTTTCGGTTTCCATGGTTTTACGATGTTAGGTTGGCAACATGAGCACCAGGGAAGCCAAATCCTAATCCATCCAAAGTCAAAACGTCGTGCTTTTTCTCTGCTCAGAATCACATTGTCCCCTTGATCATGCACTTATTGAGTCTTTTTGCAGTGGATTAGCGTGGTTACTTCTGTTGTTATCACATTTCGCATGATGGCAACGCGCTGTGCATGGTATAAGGCTCGCCTCAAAAAAGCTATTATGATAAAGAAATCGGAAATTTTGCGGCAGCTCAACGGCTAGGATCCACTTTACGTGGGAGGTGATTTTTAAATGTGGGCCTGGCCGCAAAGGCTTCCGAATCATCTGGGAAGACGAGAGTGCAAAGGAAGACTGGGTTTCCGAGAGCTCGACCTCCGATGCCGACAACGAATGAGCGTTTTCGATTAGACTGCAGTGGTCATAATGTCTATTAAAGGTACTTTTTTTTACCTCGTGTTACATTCAGGGTTTTAGCTTTTCCCTCTGGGCAGTATGGAAAGTCGCTGCTCGCGTTACATTTGCGGGCGCATTACATTCGAGTAAATATGGTATGTGTTCTGCACACAGGGTGTTGAATTTTGTGCAAGCACTGAGGGAAAATTGAAATTTACCTTCTTGCTGCAGACTGATGTTATCATAAGCTGCTTATTGTTATGCTCCAAGACTTTCGGAGCTAGCCTGATTAGCTGTTAAAATGCTGGTGATTAAAAATGACGCTCGCCCTCCTCTGCTCTTGGCATTGAAAAATATCACATAGAAAATAGGTTCAGATATTCAGCCTGCCCATGACTACGTCAGACATTTGCACTCAGCGCATTCTGGCAGGTTCCCAATGCATCATTGAATGTGTTTTTAAATAATGAGCCTGCGTTCGATGTCTCACCAGTTATCGTTTTTGCACCATATGTGACGAGGTGTAGCGATAACGGCCAAGCACGGAGGCCTGCTCCTCACCACTACGTGACCGGTACTTGTACTGGTCATGTACATGGTCTAAAAAAAGTAGTTCTAAAAGTTGTGACTGCATAGCGATAATTTCACCCATAAATTTTGAGAATCATGGTTCTAAAATGCAATAATGAATTGCCAGCTCCCATCTAAGGAATCATACTTGGAATTTCGAAAAGCATTTCTTCTATGCATTGAATGAATTTTACCAGTGATTTTCAGTACTTTTCATGATCCAGTTAACAGTGCTGCCTTATGTGCTGTGCTAGGAAAGAATGGCTAATCATTTTCTGGCACAGATGTGTGCACTGGATGTTTTCACGGGCTGTTGTTGCCATTGTCGGCAGACATGCTTGCACCTCCATAGGGTAATTAACATAAGAGAAAGCTTTTTTTTTATTCGAGCTCTAAGGCAGGCATCATATCAAAGAGCAGGACTGTAATTTTGTACGTGCTGCTGCTTCCTTGGAAATTGTGTGGGCAGCATAGTTTCTGTAGTGACCTCTTGGAACTCTAACTTTCTCAAATCTTCCCGATGAGCTCATGTGTTCCTCTTGCGGAATGTGCAGAGGTGCAGGTGGACGGAAGAGTCCACAGCCCCGAGCAGGAGTACGTGTTCCCAGTTGGGGAGCCCCTGCGCCTGAGCGTGCTGCTTCGAAACGTGTCACGTAAGTCACTGACTGCAGCCTCCTCTGCTCATTGCCATGACAGGGATAGGAAACTTCCTGTGTATGCGATTGTCTAGCAAAATCCATGGCAGTCAGAAGAAAACTAACTAAAGCGCTGTATCGTTTTCATGGCAGTGGTATCCACAACAAAAAAATTCATCCCAAGCCAGAGCTGGCAAAAAAAAGCAGGGTAGCTTCCTAGTGCCTCAAAATGATCCGGCCATCACTGCTGCTTCTAGCGCCACCTGCGTGCAGAGCACCTTCTTCACTTTTAAGCACCTGTTCTCTCCCACTCATCAGATGCAATTTAAGTAGTTGAAAATAACTGGAGTTTCCTACCCTTGGCCACGCCTGCCACAGTGTTGGCTGACTTTCCGTGATTACTTAAGCCTTTATGGCCTCCCCCCCTCAGGTGAAAGCATTGAAAATTTCGAATACAAACCTGAAAAAAAAGCCTTCGAATATTGAATATCTCATCAGTGAAAGAAAAAAAAATTGAAAATTAAAAAAATACCGAACACTGTTCGTCTTCTTTGTTTCGGAATTCACGTGTGTTGCAAATAAAATTAAACTATAATTGCACAGAAGTGTAGAGTTCACTGAATAAAAAATGAAGTATAAATTTTAC
The DNA here is from genome assembly GCA_023969395.1 of Amblyomma maculatum. Taxonomy (NCBI): domain Eukaryota; kingdom Metazoa; phylum Arthropoda; class Arachnida; order Ixodida; family Ixodidae; genus Amblyomma; species Amblyomma maculatum. Next base: position 46,377 of record JAJIZL010021343.1, read on the forward strand.
ACAGCACTCTGTAAACTAGTTTTCCTGTACTGGAAGGACCTACACAAAACTGAGTGGAGCTGTCACATCACAGCTGAATGCAGTAAACTCTAGTAGCCTTCAAGGAACCAGAAAAAATGTCCATCAAATGGGCTTGAAAAGCTGCAGAAAAACATTTGCATCGCAGTAATTTGATCTGATGAGCACTTGCACAATGGATGTCTGCATTTGAGGTAAGACCGAAGTGAGAACAGTGTTTTTTCTAGTTTTGTCAAGTGCTTCACTTTGTACACATTGTTGGGTAGGCCCTCTTCATTAAAGGGAAAGGTTCCTCTTTGCAAAATGACCCCGTAACTTTTTTTTTTTTTTTTGAGGATGCTTCACTGCATAGTGTGTGCAGGCAGGTATTGCGGTGAAGCATCTTCAAAAAGCGAAGGACGGTGCTATTTTGTGTTGTTCAATCCCGACCGTCGGCGGCTGTGTTTCGATGGTGGCGAAACAGAGAGGCCCGTGTGATGTCAGTGCCATGTGATGTCAGTGCAGGTCATCCCCAGGTGGTCAAAATTACTCCACAGCCCTCCACTATCGCTCCTCTTTCTCTCTTTCCACTTTCTTTCCCACCTTCCTACCTTCCCTTGGGGAGGTTAGGTGTCCACAGAAACAAGTGTGACAGGTACTGCTTCTTTCCCTTCCTGCGAACCAATTATTAATATTATATTTTGTGACATGGGACACATGAAGAGGGCCCGCCCAGCAATGTAAGTCTATGCTATCAAGCATTGCAGGGAAGTGCGCAGTGTGGTGAAACTGCAGTGAGTTCTAACTTTTTTGGTATATTCAAACATTTTCTAATACTATTCAGTAACTGCAAATATAAGCTTTCTGAATATGAATCGAATGCCCCTAATCTGTAATATCCCCTAGAGTCATGTTATGCGAGCATTACAAGGCTTTCAGATGCTTTATGGCTGCCTGGATGCTGCGAGGGGTATGTCTGGCATTACAGCATATAGTATTACAGTGCGAGCTCAACTTCTCGGGGTGCAACTTCGGATTTCGCCTCCCTGCTTCCAAATGGCCTTGAGTGAAGACAGACACTGTGCCTTCATTTCCCCAAAAACAAACTTAAAAAAATATTTTTAATATTTTGGAATGAGAAGGCGATGTGCCTTTACCTAATTGAGTGTAGATATCTGCTTGAAAGTGAAACAGATACTGCACCTTCCTCTCTCTGAAAAGCTACTTAATGTTGTGTACTTGGACATTGTGAGCCGGTAGCTAATCTTTGAATTGTGCAATATCCCCATGCAGTTCAGCGTGCTACCACTGCACCCCAATAGCTGTCTAAGACACTCAGGCATTCAAACTGGACAGCCTAGGCAGTTCTTAAATGGCGTAATATGCAATCCGCCTTTCTCACAAGATGTGGCGCCCTCTGGGGAGTGGTTGGAAATTCATCTGCCACTGGTTGAAAACACTCTTGAGAGACGCAGTCTGCTGCCAAGTGGCAAAATGTGTACTTGACTGTTGCCACCATCTGTCGTGTACACCTGTCACAGTATGAATTGCATATGGCCTCTGCGATGAGGTCTGGCTGCGCCAATTGTGAAGGCCAATAAATGCATGGAGCAGCCGTGTGGAAAAAGGCGGATTTCCAGACCATAGTCCATAGGTGACTGTGCACCCAATACACCCAACCAGCTCTTGACGGTCACAAGCAGCCTCGGTGTTTGTAAGCTGTCAATCAGTACACTAATTTCATTCACGATTACATCGCGGGTAGGCCCCTGTACATATTCCGTGCCATTTTTGTCACTCTCATGGGGTTATTCCTAATCTTAGAGGTGCTGCAAGGCCCATTGAAACTTTAGTATAGCTGTTTTTCTGAGAGGCCTTGCTCATTGCCTTCAGTATCGCTGGGGCATTATGTGGCAGGCCGAGTATTTATTTCTGCTTTGTTCATCTGTGCTGCAGAGATGAGCTTTCAGCGTCTCTGGCTGTCGGCTGTTGGCTACCAAGATAGGCAGAATGGGACGCTCAGCTACCGGCTCGACTCGAAGGCTGTGTTTGTTGGCACTGACAAGCTCTTCATTGAACAGGTACACCCACTGTTTCCTAGCCACGTGTGCACTAACACTTTAATGCGTGTGTGCGCCAGTGGGAAAGCAATAGAGAATTGCATTATTCTGAGTGGGCTTGTCTTCCTGTTGTCAGGAGTAGTCAGTATTTTAAGTGTAGTTGTTTCTTCCCTCAAGCCGTCTTTGATTGACATGTACTTCTTGAATCACTCTTTTAAGCTTCTAATTTCTGCAGAGAATAGGAGGAACAATTGCTTAATTAGGCTAAACTGTTTTGTGCTACTTTATTGGTTTTGCTTACCCATTTGTGCTGTGTGTTTTATTTTTTAATTTTCACACATAAAACTAAATGTGAATTTACTGTGCTGTGGATGCTATTGCTGCTTCTATCATGGCATTATTCATATTTACTATTGCACATTGACTGTGCCGTAAGCAAAATGAAGGTTCGTCACGTGTTCAGTGTTAATTCTTTTATATCTGCTTGTTCTAAGTATAGCTCACTAGCCATTGTACACATCCACTGTACACTGGCATAAACTTTGTCTACGGCCGAACTAATTCAGCTTTTTGTCGGAGAAGTGATCAACATCATACAAATTGGCAGTAAACTTGATTCGATATAGGGCCATTCAAACGTTTTCAGATAAAAAGGCACATGCTGTATATTTTTGAACGCATTGAAGAGGAAACATCTCTTGTTCAAAATCATCCATATAAATAGAGGGGACATTACTTGTTCAAAAACATCTGTTTGTATTTTTTATTCATTTATGCAAATACCTCACAGATTCCAAACATGGAACATTGTATGAGGAGGAGAGGTTAAGTATATCTAAAGAAACAATGGTACATAGTTTAAAATACGAAAGCGAACAGTAATACAGAATTGAAACTGCAAATAATTATTAGAGCATGCATGGGAAGTAATAAACCGAGGATTATATCATTATACAATAGTTAGCGGCATTAGGCGAAATCAACTTGCACACAGTGAACGCAATATAAAAGAGTTATTCTGATTGCAAAAAGATACTCAATTCGTTTGTGGATCTTAGTGGGTCAGAAATATTAGCGATGCATTCTGGAAGACCATTCCAACTCTTTATAGCTCATGGCAAGGCAGAGAAGTTAAACTCACGTGTTCGGCTGAATAGACGTTGCAAACTTATACAGTAAATTCTCGTTCACTTGAACTCGCATTTCTCGAAAAATCGGTAAAGTCGAAAATTTTCCACGCTCTACTGTCATCTCCCATAGGTGCTGTGTATTAGCTCCCGTTTATCTCTAAGCATTTTTTGGCCGTAATGCGGGTATCTCGAAATTTTGACTGGAAGGCAAAGGCCATTACCGAAAGGTGATAGGGGCTCCGAGCAAGTGCTTTGTTCCTATACTAAGTGCCGAACGCGGTCACGTTTGAAGAGAAAATACAAAATTCTTGCGGACGTGTTTTTCGCCTTAGAAGCAGTTACGTGAGTGCCGCTCACGCGCGGGGGCTGATGGGTCTTATTGGGCAGTCGGTTCAGCGTGCTTCAGTCAGCTGCCCTTCGCACGTGCATACCGGCAAGTAGTTCTGTTTCGTCGCGCTATGTGCATGAAACGTTGACTTTGACTTTTGCTGTGTATGTGGTGTTCGCAACAAAGTTGAATGCAGTGGCGGCGACCAACGGCTTATGCGATGCGTTCAGCAGCTCGAGGACGCTTTTGTTGGGCCGAATGCTAACGCGATGCAGTCAAGCCTCACCCCAGTTCTTCCTTCCAAAATAATAAAACTCAGTTTTTCGTAACAATTCTTTTGCGTTTATTACAAAAGCTTCCCTTGTGCAGTGGAGCGTCGACTGATGCGACGGGCCGAGGGTCGCCAAAGCATTTTCGCTCGTCGCTGTCGCGTTCAGGTTCTGGGTTTTTTGAAAATTTTGCGTCACCCGAAGGCAGCCAATCGCGGAACGCTTTGGGCTAGTCAATTTTCGTCCTGGGTTTTTCTTATTTTTGCGAGCGAAGTTTGTTTTTCTAGTCTGGTTCGAGCGAAGAACCTGCAGACGCTCACTTC
>JAJIZL010021343.1:50493-62965 GCA_023969395.1 Amblyomma maculatum
TGTTTTTCTAGTCTGGTTCGAGCGAAGAACCTGCAGACGCTCACTTCGTCTCATCCATGCATATATGAGCACATCGAGACAATTCAGGACAAGCTTGGCAGGGTAGTAAAGGAAAATAAAAAGGCTAGTGTGGCTAGATATTTTCGAAGTTTTCGAAAGGAGCAGGGGAAAGTCACTGTTTGCAATGCAAGTATGCATCGCAGTGTAGCAGCACACCGCTGCACTGCGACCTTTTTTTTTTTTTTAAACGTGATGCATTACAAAAAATTTCATCAGTGTTTTTGTATTTCAAGCTGTGTAGTGGTAGAAACGGAATATAGCGTAACTGTACTCCCCTTGACCGAACGGTGGTGTAGTAACAAAGCAGTGCTGAAAACTCGCCTCTCTGTAGCAGAGTCCCATCGCTCTGTGCGGTGTGCACTAACGGCAACGACAGGCGTTGGCGGCGGCATCGCATGACGGATCACCAGGGATTGTCGCTATAAATTTTCGGCATTTTGCTTAACTCTTCGAAACTCCGCTTATCTCGAAATTTTTCCCGGATTTTACAACTTCGAGTTAATGAGGGTTTACTGTATTATTATTCAGTCAGTGGGAGGTGCGAGTCAGTCTTGTAAGTGGCACTGTTGATGCATGATGACTGTAGATTAGTCTGTGCAGTAAGGAGATAAGCGCAATATCCCTACGTGATTGTAAACTTTTTAGTGATAAGGACAACCTGATGTTAGTCACGCTGGAATGGTGTCTGTAATCATGGGATGTAAAACGTGCTGCATGGTTTTGAATAGCTTTTAGGGACCTGATAAGATACTTTTGATGTGGTGACCAGATGGCAGATTCATATTCTAGTTGAGAGCAAATGAAAGTTAAAAATGCGAGCTTGTGAGTAGAAAATGGTGCGCTATGTAGATTTCGCTCTAGGTAGTCGAGCACGCGCATGCTTTGGCAGTTATATTTTCAATATGCTTCGCCCATGAAAGATTTGCGGCAAGATGAATACCGAGATATTTATAAGAAGATTTGCGGTTTAGTGAAATCCTGTTGAGTAAATTGTCACAGGTTGAGAGTGAATGCTTTTGACTGACTGTCATTATTTAGCATTTTTCCGTGTTAAGTGCCGTTTTCCATGATCTGCACCAACTAGTTACGTACTCCAGGTCCTGCTGTTAGATGACATGGTCAGTGAGAGAACGGATTTTACGATAAATTATGCAATCATCTGCGAACTATCGAACTGATTATCTTATGTGAGATGGGAGGTCATTAATGTATATTAAAAATAATAAATGACCGAGGACGCTACCTTAAGGAACGCCAGATGTGACGTCTCTAAGGCGTGATGTAAAGTTATTGAAAACAGGGAACTGCTTGAGAAATGACATAAAGTTTCGAATCCAAGAGAGGGTTAGGTTGTCTAAATTAAGCAATGACAATTTAGCTATGAGGCGACAGTGGGTGACGTGGTCAAAGGCACGAGAGAAATCAGTGAGTATGCAGTCAGTCTGGAAATTTTCATCCACGTTCTTAAAGAGGTCAGTAGTAAATTTGATTAATTGTGTGTCACAGGAGAAGCCTTTTCTGAAACCATGTTGATGTGGGAAGGAAAAACCATTTCGGTCCAGGTGGAAGGCATCGTTAGATGCAATGATGTGTTCTAGTAATTTGCTTGGAACACTTGTTAGCGATATGGATCGGTAGTTAGTGACAGAGTGTTTATCACCAGATTTATACGCAGGGATTACTTGACGAATCTACCAGTCATGCGGAATTTTGCCAGTTTCTAATGAATGTTTGAATATATGGCAGAGGATGATGCTAGAGGAATGTACAGAGTGTTTTAGAATTTTGGTTTAACATTCATGGAGATAATTCAAAGTTCTTGAAGGACATTGAGGCTTTTAACTGGGTTGCTGCAGACATTGGCTTGGTGATTTGTGTTATGCTAATGTCTAATATTGAATAATGTAGGCATTCATTTTCATACGGCCACTTGACTGTTCAGGAATGGGCACTGTTGCCTATGAACACGATGTGGAAGCCATGAATGTCACGCTAGTGCATGCCTGGCTTCCTGCCGGATATATGTTGCACATATCTGATTACTTAGTGAGAGAGTAGTCCTTTTGCATGTTTTTAAAGACATCATAAATTGCGCAAAACGCACTCTACGCGCTTGTTGCAGTGTAGTTTCGTTTCCCATTTCGATGTCTGATTGCGCTTTAAAATAGATAGGTATTCTCCATCAAGCACTGAAGACCATTCTTACTTGGCATTTTGGCGGTGTGATCTGACCCACTCTGCACACTTTCTATCTCTTAATGTTACACCTACCATTTTGTGTTCAATAGCTCCCTGTGTTGTCCTGAACTTAAGTTTAACTCTTTTTGTTAGCCTTAACGTTTCAGCCCCATAAGTGAGTACAGGTAAGATGCAACTGTTACATACTTTTCTTTTGAGCCTTTTTGTCTATCAATGCTTTTTTGAACGAGCCGTACTACACACTGCTAGCATTCAAGGTAGCCAGTGTTGCCTTTACGATGTTGACAGGGACAGCTTGATTACTCCTCGCAGGTAGAGCCGGGTGCTAGTGAGGCGCACGAGTTCACGCTGGCCTTCCTACTTACGGGCGTGTACAAGCTGGAGCTCAGTTGCCGTGCCCAGCAGCAACAACGCCCGCCAGTTGGCCTCAGAGATGACGAGCGCGTTTGGAAGTGTTGTCCTCCCATCGAAGTCACTGTTGCTCCGCCCTGATCAAGCATTCTGAGTTGACTGCATTATGTGGCGTCATGAAAAACAGACATTGAAGCCTTTGAACATTGTTATTGTCTGCACTAAAAATGTTAATAAACTGTTAGTATGTCATTTTCATCGCAGTTGCATGTACTCAAGGACTCTACTACAGTTATTAAAGGATCCCTGAAGTGACTGCCACCCTCTAACAAAAGTTTTCGACCTACCGATACATGAGGTATCTGCAGTTGAAACCAACTCTGCATTTTTGCTGTCAGCTTTAGAAAAATATCAAGATTGCAGGTTCGAACCATGCCTTACTATCTCCTGTGCAGGGGTATCTTTTAAAGCAGATGTTTGGTGTACTGTGCGACACCACGGATCCCGAGCACCCACGCTTAGCCATGCGTGGCATCGCCATATTTGGGGAAAAGGACATCTTGGCGGTCGAGCCGATGCCGAGTGTTTGGACTTTTTGGTGGAGGCAACACACCAATTTGATGTACACTTCCCATAGACAATACCCTGGACTGATCCGACCAGGCAAAATCGGCAATCACCTCCATCTTTTACTTTTCCTTTACTCTTTCTCTTAACTTTCCTCTCTTATCTGTGCTTACTTTTCCTTTTTTTTTCCTTGTCATAGCCTGAGTCGCTTCGGGACATAAACTCCACAAACCAAACCTTTTTTTTTTTGGCAGCTAGGGTTAACCTTGTGTGGCTAACCACCCTGCGTTACACCATATTTAATTATAGTCATGGTGTACAGCTGGCATGGAAGTTCTGTCCCACCCCCTTGTTAGGCTCCATGGTGGGTGGCTGGCACCACAACCAAACAGATATAATTTTTTATGGCCTTGCACTTTCTTCATTCCAATCTTCCCCAAAACAGAGGGTGCATCGAAGCAGCAACTCAACCTTTAAAAAAAATATTAACCCCACCAGCGTGTTCCGAACAAACACGCTGATAAAACCAGTCGATTGGTCTCTCCATTCCTGGTTACGGTATTTTAACAAGTTTAAGAAATGCTATAGAAGCAGAAAAAACGGCAAATCACAATCTTTTTCTTGAGAGTTCTTTATAATCAGCAAGAGAAGCTGTCAGATCTGAAATCTTTTGGACTCATTCTTAGCACGGTATGTCCACACCATTCTTTTCCTGTAATGACAAATTTCCTGTGCTCTTACACAGTTTCAAAGAATACAAACTACAACAGAACATGTATATTCATTAAGAATTCCTTTAAGTGGAAGAAAAATGCAGCAGTTTCGCAGAATTTTATGCTGACAGTTCAACAACAGCTGTTTCTGTTGGAAGTACAATTGTTCGAAGAAGATTGAAAAAAGTAATAGGACTTCCACAGTGCACATCCATCTTTACTGCTGAATTTTATACTATATTTGTTGCTGTAGTGAAAATAATGAGAATACATCACAAACAGTATTATTATACACAGACTCCTTAATTATAGTCGCAGCATTTCACTGAAGAAATGCAGCTACACCAATTCTGGAAAACAACATCACAATACTTTAACAGCACTCACAGAGCGAGGTTGGAACAAAATCAAGTCATGCTGGTATCGAAGGTAATTAGAGAGCACACCTGTACACTGCCCAAGCTTGAGACACGAAAACAAGAGCACTAAACATACTTTTTAAAGATTGCATGTAATTGGTGCAGAGTAAGTTAATAAAATATGGTCGTCAACATGGAACACTGAAGTAAATAATAAACTAAAAATAAAGCCTGTAGTACAAGAGTGGAAGTCGAGCACCCTCCAGAAGTGATTCAAAAAAGTGATTTTATGCTGTCTCCGCATAGGACATGCATCTGACGCCTATGTTCACACTAGTAAAGCGGGACAAGCTCCTGTGTGATGCATATGGAGATGAGCTAACAGTCAATCGCATTTTGCACCCATTCATACAACTCGAAACACTGAGAAAACATTGTTCACTCTTTTACAAATAACAAATCCTTCTTCACCAGCATTGGTTTCTAATGAAAATGTTCTCGTCAACTTTTCCTGCATTTCTGGATTTTCTTAAAGAATTAAATCTAAATAAACTATATAGGTTTCAATAAGTACAATACATAAATTCAACTGGCCCCTATCCCTGTGTTTGATGCACGACAGCCTCAGTAGCCTACACACAACTAAATCTAGATTACTTTCATCATGTGTACGTCGCGTGGCTTGGTTTGCTTTTCGTTTCCTTGCTTAGCCACCATGGTGGATAATTGCATAGCTCACCAACATCAACGAAAAGAATCTCTGAATACGCATGCGCCATGTCTTGTCAGCTGCTGCAGTTTGCACATTGTGTCCTTTCAGTATGGCTGTGCACATGACATGTCACATGGTAATAGCAATGCCACAGGCGACGGTCCTGAAAACAAGTCATTTGGCCTACTTGTGCCCACAAAGAACTGAGAAACTTAGCAGCAGCTACTACGACTTAATTAAACCAGTTATTAACAATAATGCACTTAGAAAACAAACTCTTTCAAATATCTAGGTATTGTCTTTGATAGCAACTTATATTGGAAAAATCGAATTACTACTGTCTGCTCTAAACTAGCCTCTGGTTGTTACGCCTTTTTACGAGCTCAGGATTGTTTTGGCACTAACATTTTGTGCATATTATACTTCCCATTTATCAGCAGTCATTTATTATACTGTTTAGAATCCTAGGGCTGGACCTACACTACTTACCTTAACCCTATCATACGTCTTCAAATGATTGCAAAAGCGTGCAATTAGAATAATGATATTAGCGAAACACAATGAACACAGTAAATCTTTGTTTGCGCAGCTAAATATATTAACTTTTAATCACATGTGGGAAGAAAAAAATGGCATGTTGCACATGCAGCATAATTAGAAACTATCATCCATTCCAGTGTCCTTATTTACAGTCCATTATGGTTCACAAGAAACTTCACCCTGAACAATTTTAATCTTTCTCTTACTAAAAATGTTTATGGTGAGAGACTTATACAATATGTTGGCGCAATTCTGTGGAATAAAATTCCTGTCGACCTGAGGAATGACCAACATTTCTGCAAAAAGCTGAAAAACCATTACCTGTTGTTAAATGCCGAAGGTTGTCCTCCGTATTAGATGTACTTATATTTTTTTGCTTTGATATTGTATCTGCGATGTGATCATTTGTAAAAGCCGTGCAGCCGTGATGTTTCTGCTTTATCTCTGCTAACTTTATATGCTCCTGTATCTGTAAATAGTATCTATGATATCTTTTTATTATTATTATATAGTAGCCTGTCTAACCTAAACTTTCATGATGACTGCCTGTGTATATATGCACTTTTAATCGTTGGACTCACAACTAGCCTTTGGCTATGGGTCCAAGCGCTGGTCTACAAATGATTTTGTATTTTTGCAGGAAACGAAACAAACTTCAAACTAGATAGAAACATTGAAAGAGTAGATGCCTGGCACTTTCTGCGTCACCTCATAGACCCCTCTAGCACTCGTGCAGAAAACGCCCAACAAATGGAATGCCTTCTACATCAGTTTCCAGGCTCTCCAGAAGAGTTACTCATCCAGCTGAGGAACAAATACATCAATCTGTAGCCCCCTACTCTGCTCCTAGTCCCAGACTATACAGGTCCCGACAACCCTTCTCTCAGTGCCCCGATCACAGTGGCAGAGATCCGGGCTGCGCTAAGTTACGTCCGCGATTGGCAGCCGACCCCGACCGCATCAATGACAAGATTCTCCGTAACCTCGATGACCACGCTCTATTCATGCACTCAGTCTACATGCAGCAAAGCTGGGAGTCCGGCATTCTCCCAAAGGAATGGAAACATGCAAACATCATTCTTATCCCCAAGCCTCAACAACCTCCGTCCAATCCACGGTGCAAGATATAGATAAAGTCCCCTAGTTAGTCTAAGCCGTACCAGATGGCAGTTCGCTCAGCGGCCTGTGACGTAGTGGGAGGCAATGCTTTTCTATGGTGAATACACGCTTTTTAAGAGCCATTTTCTTGTAAACTGTGGCCGATAATGAGCGAAAAATATTTTTGCCGCATTGTTTTTGTCTAAGTCCATTATTCAGCACAGTTTTATGAATCTGTGGTTTTGTGCTTGCTTAAATAAAAGCGCAGAAAGCGAATAATGTTTCGCGCGGAATTTGAACCTGTTGCACGCATAAGCGGCGGCACTTTGACAACAAAGCATTAACCATCGGTCGTTTCATTTGTTATTTGACTTTGCATCTTTTGTTCACCCATCAGTGTGCCCGCTCAGCCTTAGTTTGGCCCTTAAATTATTCCTTCCCTAAATTAGAGGTCCTGTAACTGGATTCTGCTAGCTCCCATTGAATTCCCTCCCCCTCCCCCTCTTACTTCTCCTATATCATTACTTCTCTTAGCTTCTTTTTTCCTTTCCCTCATTCTTTTATCCTCAGGGCACGGCCGCTCGATGGAAGCGCACTGGGTGCGGCCTGCTGCGTCGCGCCGCCGTCAATGGGCAAGCGCGTCCTTGGGGAGTTTACAGTTGCGCCCGCTATTTCTGCTGAGGGCGCCACTGTTCGGGGACACGTCGCCGCCGGGGTCGCCGGCTCTGAGCGCGCGGTTTGCTTCCTTTCTGGACGCATTCGCCTCGTGTCTGCGTGGTAAACGCAAACTTTTTGTGTGCGCGTGTGCAAGCACGTTAACGTTGAGACGGGATGCGTTTGTTTTTTAAGGCGACAGCCGTTCTAGGGTCATGGAGCGAAAGTCTGTGCTCAGAAGCTGTGGCTGTAATCTGTGCACTGGTGTGTCAGTTGCAAAAGCGGACGTGCAAGGAGGGAGATTAAGAATGAAAATGATTGATGGTGATAGGTAATCAATAAAAGTTATAAATAGGCATTGATAGAGGTAATGACTAATGCTAATGACTAATATGGGTAATAATGACAAATGATTTGTAATGACCAGTATATCAAACTATCACATGTAATGACCGCAACTGATTAGAATGAGTACAAGTGCTTACCGATGTGTGGTAATGACTTTAATAGCTGGGCATGACACGTTATTACTGCTGACCAATATGTGAAAGGATGACATGTAATGACCACTGCCGATTCTAAATGAGTAACCTGCTTAGTTATGAGTGGTAAGGGCTACAGTAACTACGCAGGCAGACTCATCATGACTGGGAAACGACCAATATATCAAATGACGAACTGTGGCAAACGATGAGAGGCAAATGATAGGACAAGGGTAGGCTTTCGCCGTCTTCCGCTTAAGAGACATCTAAGAGACCCTCAAATTTTATCTGCTGAGCTCGTTTCAGACAAAGGCAGTAGCGAGGAGTGGAAATGCACTCGCTTCCTCTGAAATGAAAGCGGCGCTGAGGTTAAAAAGTCCAGATACTGAAGCATAATGCCCTATCAGCTGCCATTCAATTTGCTACAAGAGACAGCAGATTGGGCTTGTTGGTGATTAATTATAGGTTAACATTGAAAACAGCGTGACAGGAACACAAGAGAAGAGGACGGCACAACCGATCTAGTTGTGTCGTCCTTTTTCTTGTGTTCCCGTCACGTTGTTTAATCTATTTAGTTACCAGGGAGCTGGCCAGTGAACTAGGTTTTTTAACGATGTGTTGTGAGGCAGATAAACACGATGAGGTAGCACCAGAAGCTTTTGTCGCAGGTTATGTTGCGAGGACATATCAGAAAACGGTACGAAGCGTTTTTTTTTTTTGTATAAGCATACAATTTGTTCTAAATTTTGCAGCGCTAGTCTGAGTGGCCTTGCAAGCATAGGAGCCTCTGCATACAACATTTGTTTATACTCTTGAGACTGTTTGAGTCGATGCGATAAACTGAAAAGCCACGTTCCACAGAAAATCCGGCGCCTGCTGTGTCGGCAGAAAGTCGGAAAAATACCTCTCTGGCAAGAGGCACGTTCGTTGGTGATATGGCCAGACACCTTTGGCGAAACGAGAACACATGACATGTTCAATGTGGCAGGAGCTGCCAAATCAGAGAGAGCCAATAAGATGTAAGGGTGAAATGGGAATTATGGAAAGTGGGACCCTTAGATCCCAAGTCAGGCACACTATACTCCTATAGGGCACGTTCGTACGGCTTGGGTAAAGAGGGGCTTTATATAGCTATGTGTAGCATGCTACTTCATATAATGCGGTGGCTTAAGGCTGCATTCCAATGATATGCGACAGAGGCAGCAATTACGGGATGCAGTGAATAAGCAGGCAGCAAAGAGCGGGTACTCTAACGAGGCTCTACAAGGAGATTTAAGAACCCCAAGTTTTGTTTTATCACTACCAGGTTGTTGTTTAATTTATGCGATATTTGGTAATGGTTTTGAGGCGACATGTCAGTCGTGCAAAAGCCTGTTGTAGGAAATATGAGTCAACTGGACCATTTACAGGTTGATGAAAACCAAAGACAATGGAAGCTTGATGTACCCTGCAAAGGAAGTAATCAAGCTTTGTCAGCTTACGAGCGCCTTCATTAACAGGGTGATGAAGTCTGTGGAAAACCAGTTTCCTCCCCCTTCGCCGCGACCGACCACCACCACCCCAACGAGCTTCATGGCAGCGCCGGCTGGGAGAGGAGGTAAATACCTCCCCTTGGGGGAAGGAGACCAGCGATGGGTGCGCCACCGAGACGTCTACGCGGGTTCCCGCGAGAAGACGAGAGAAGAGATTCTGGATCCAGCCGGCAGCGAGAGCGGTCGTCTCCTGCCGCCTCTCCCGGCAAATGCCGGGGGATAGCGGGCACGGAGTACGCTGCGCACACGGGAGGACCCGTCGTGCACGACCGCTCATCTTCTGGTTCCCAACGGCGAAGCGACCGGTAAATACCGCACGCTCTCGCCGCCTCCCGCGGCAAACGCCGTGGTATCCCTAGCAAAAAAATCCGATAGAAAACTAATAGCCTATCAGATTATTGATATTGGTTTTATAGGTCTGCCAGAGTATTGGTCTTATGGGTATCCTAGCCGATTGGTTTTACAGGTCTACTGGAGTATTGGTTTTATAGGTCAATTGTTTGCTGGTCGTATAGGCTATGGTTTTATCGGTCCTATGGCATCTGATAAACTGATAGGTCTGTAATGCTAGTACACCCATAGCTGTCAATAATCTGATAGACCTACAAAACCAGTAGGCTTCCTATTGGTTTTGTAGGCCCTATGGAATATTGGTCTCATCGAGTAGCTGCGGGCGCTTTACCTCTCCGGACACCTGAAAGGAGAGGGCAGCTATGTTCCATTTTCTAGGGATGAGTTACGCAGCAGGTGCATGTATACACATTTTAATCCACAATGACAGCGGCAACGCATACTGGCACATAATCCAAACATTGACTGCATCCAGGTAGCCCTCGATTCCAAGATTGCGGATTTCGGCCCGATGATGTAGTCTCTCGAATGCTAAGGCACCTGAAAGAAATAAAAAATTGCGTTACAGCTTGAAAAATAAGCGATTTCAAGAACGCGACACCACCATGACTTCAAAAAATCGGTCCACACATATACCGGCAACCGCGATTGCGCGCGTATTCATGCGGAGGCAGTTAGGAGAGGCGCCGCCATTACTGAACGCCGAGGTAGCTGCTGAACCAACATTCCGCCTTGCGCCTCACCACAGGTTCTGCCACTTAAACACAGTGCGCACGATATTCGAAAACAGATTAACGCTAAAAAGTTTCATCAATACTTTCAAGAAATCGTGCCGACAACTTTAAAACTCGACGCTGCGTTATATCAAACCGCGCTATTCAAATTCCTTTGTTGGCGTGCAGGCAACGGCATTCTGCAACGCAAAGCCACATCATACACTGACAAAGTATAAACGTCAGCCCGAAGTTGCAAGTGATGCACACGCACCTGATCAAAAGCTGAACGTGCGCTGGAACGTTGATATCCTCGAGAAGCACCCCGAAAATCGGCGAAAACTTATAAACACAGGGCACCGACCGAACTGCCGCCCGATCAGCGATCGCGCCAGCGCCAATGCCTCTACGGAGCTGCGCATGCGCGCCCAGAGGAGAGGTGGAAAGGAGGATGAGAGAGGCCAGCACGGGAACGCTTGCGCGGGAGTGGGAGTGAGAGAAAGGAAACCTACCTCTCCGCTGCGAAGCGCCGCCGGCATCGCGCTACCGCGTCGGCAGCTCGAGCCGTACTCGTCGCGTGCTCGATGTCGACTCCTCTCGCTTCGGCGGCGGTTGCAGCGTTGCAGTTGCTTGGACGCGCGCCTCTCAATCCATTTCACCGTCCTGCTCTGCACATGTAGGTGATTGTGACTGAGCTGGGCCCCGACAGAACCGTGCTATATCCGCGTGCTTTCCCATCTCCATTCAGTGATCCAGTAGCAACAGCGTCGCGCGTCTTGCGGCTCCAACCGTACGTAGTTTGTTGAGACCGCGCGCAGCGTTCTCAATTGTTATTGCGGCTAATATTGTACGTTACGGCAACACTCAATAAACGGGATGAATGCGTGAGTTTTGGGGATGTGTCCGAGATGGAAAAGGTAACAATGACAAAGACCTAAAATCTCCAACGCACTGATCCTGCATGCAAGACCCATAAACAAAGGCATACTGATGTATCAGACACATGAACCAATATGTAGTAGTCTACAAGACAAGCATGTATCAGCCTATAAGATGTATGGGCTTCTGCACTGGTCTGATACTTTTCTTATACAACCCACCGATAAACCTATGAAACCAATACTATTGCCTATAGGACAAATATGTACCAGTCTATAAGATTTATGAGTTTCTGAATAAGTCTCATAGAAATGCAGATAAAACACATAGAATACCTACAGAACCAATACCGATTCTTATAAAACCAATAACGCACCCTATTGGTCTTTTTTGCTAGGGATGGCTTCGTCCGAAGAATGCGGCGCGCACGGGAGATCCCGGCCGCCATATTCACGGCGCGTTCAAATGTCCGCCGCCGAAATCGCACCCCCAATCCCCAGCCGGTGAGTCAAAAGTCCTTCTTATGTAGCCTTGGCCCTTCCAAGGAAAACATTGTTGATGTATAGCTAGCCGGCATGCTCTGTATTATTTGCAAGTGCAATATCATTCGAGTATTAACTATGTGTCGCCCCCGTCCTTTGTCCCCTTTGTTCCCTCCGCGGGTCGCCAGCGAGGACGTTGCACCTGCGGAGTAGGAGTGGGGCGGAAGACCGTTCCCCTTTAAACCTCACAAGTCTGAAGAGGTCCGGCGAAGTAGCAAGCTGTGTAAACTTTTGATTTCATCGTTTTCTCACTGTAAACAGTACCGGATGCTAATCTTTGAAAACAATGATCGTGTCCATGCTGAGGCGCTATGCAAGATATTGTTAATTTGCGGCACCCACTGATAGCGAGCTGAGCTGGAAATGTCAACTCATCAGTCGAGCGACATTTATGGCTATGGCATAAACCTCTCTCAAGAAAGGGTTTCCGTCTGCGGATGGTAATTTTCTTCCTTTTTTTGTGTGTGGCCATTTAATTAGCGCACTCGGCCGCTCGCTGAATCTCGACTGCAGTTGCGCTCTGAAGCGTGAACATTCTTGTGATCGCAGCTAAGAGTTTCACAACAGGAACACTCGATGCGTGTTCTTCCATTGAAAATTACAAACCAGCAGAAATTGTACGGGTTTGCGAGCAGCCAATAAAAATGGTAATAAAAACGTTAGGCGCATATACGTAGCACCTTGAGGCAGACCGGCTCTATGACGCGCGCTTAGTTCGGT
>JAJIZL010021344.1:368-43341 GCA_023969395.1 Amblyomma maculatum
CTTATTCCACCAGCTCCGTGGCTTCCTCTTTCCATTCCAGCGGTTTGATACTTTAACCTTCTGAATTTTCCTCCTTAAGAGTAGTTCTACCTGTTCATAATTCCAGTCTTCCATGGGGCTTTTTTCTATTGCTTCCTCTATGTCTGCTGCTATCTGCGCTATTTGATCGTCGTTTAATTTTGCGTTTACGTTTTGTCTAAGTTCCATTTCTCTTTTCATCAAGGGCCCCATCTGCAGACTAATACGTTTATGATCACTTCCCAGACTACACTCCCCTTCTTCGTCTATTTCCATTTTTGTGACCTTGCTATAAATTTCCTGTGACATTAGAGAATAGTCAATGGTCGTCTGCCTGTTGCGGAATTCCCACGTGATTTGGCCTTCACATTTTGTTTCTCTATTTACTATAACTTCATCGTGTCGCTCACACAAATCTAGCATTAGCTTGCCGTTACAATCCGTGTATCCATCCAGATCGTCGATGTGGCCGTTCATGTCCCCCAGTAGAATAATATTGGCCCCGTTCCCAAACTGGCTTATATCGTCACATTCAACAAGATCCCTGTTTTCTTGCCTGTATTGATGTCCTGTTCCTAAATAAACTACCCCTAGCCATGTCTTTATGCCGGCAATTGTTCCTGAAACCCAGATATGTTCTTTACAAGATGATTTAATTCTTTGCCAATTTGTTCCCTGGTGTATCAACATACCTACCCTCCCACCCTTTTTTTCCGTTCTCGTTCTGTTGCACCCTTCCCAGACGTAGCCTTCTATAAACGGCGGATCTTCTAGATCCCTGAGATGAGTCTCGCAAAGAGCGTACACACCTATTTTGTCATCCTTCAACTGCTGTTCTATCTCTAGCCATTTCGCTCTTTTTCTACCTCCTTGCATGTTTATGTAGATGATCCTAGTGTTAAATTTCTTTTTTGTACTTTTCTTTCTCGACCTACTCTTTGCCATTTTTGGGGGCTCAGCCTCCATTATTACACTTTCTTCTGCTTCACTTCTAACTACCTCTGTGCACGGAGTCCTCGCGGACCCCCTAAAAAAGCTAGAGCCCTGCCTGCCAGGCGCCAGCCGATCTCTGCACCCACCCTTCTGTTAAAATGAATGCCATCTCGTTTAAAGCCCTACCAGAACCTGCTTTATGTACCTCCCTGTTTACCTCAACCACTTCGAAACGCTTCTCCAGGCTTAACTTTCTTATTCCCTGATTAACTGTCACCGCGTCCTTTTCCATCTTTCCGTTCAATCCTAGCACCTCTGGTACTGTGCATACAACTATCTGCGTCTGCTAAACTTTCCACCACTACTGCAGCGTCACCATTTAGGTCATCGTTTAGCCCCGCGGCTACTATTACCATAATGCGCTCTGCGGAATTCTTCAACAGCCTATTTTTACTCTCTTTTAGCACTGCCCTCATTGTTCTCCCTGGGAAGGCTCCAACCAGCACTCTCGAATCACCCCATACACGTTCCAAGATATCTCGCTTGCACCTGTCCATGTTAGAATTTCCGGCGATAAGCACCTCGGCCTTCTCTCTCCCTCTCCCAACTGTTGGCTACTGCTTTCGGTTATCTGTGTCCTTATCTCTGGGATTTTCATTCTGCCTTACTTCTTCCTTTTTTTCCGGCGTCTTAGCTGCTTCTAAATAACTCTGACGGTTCGGATCCGCCTGAGCTACTTTGCTTATGCCTTCCATGCCAGTGCTGGCCCCAGCCACGTGGCCCGCACTGGAATGTTCGTCCTCGTTGGTTCCAAGGACAAAGTCGGCCCTTTTTTTTTTTCAATTTGAGTAAGCTGTCCAAGCATTTTCTGATTTTCCGCTCTTAACAAACGTACTTCATTTTCTAAATCGTCCACACGAGACACTAAACTGCCCCTTTCTTGATCAACTCTATCCAGACGCGCACTCAGTACGCAACACCGACAGAAAAAGTCGCTTCCTTCCGCTTCACCTACAGAGTCAAAACGCGTTTCCTTTAGATTAACCTGCGCCTCACACTGAGTACACTTTACCTTCTTTTGATTGCACATCTTAAGCGCTCATCGACTGAACTATATCTATTACGAATTCTCAGAATATACAAATTGCCAAAAGAAGACACAAGAATCGACTAGCAAACACGCGTTAAAAACCAATTCTGCGAATGCCAATAGCCTAGAAAAAAAATTATTTATCTAAACAAGATAGCTAAATAATGAACGTCAAGAAAACCTAGCTGCCGGCACGAAAAACCAGGCCGCTAGGACCAAGAGCTAAAATCTATTCTTTAGGCTGCACCTAACCTAACTAGCTGAAAACGAAATAAAGTTAATAAAAGAAAGAACTCATCTATTTGATGCTTTCGGAAGCTCCCGCTGTCGCCAGTCCGTCCGTTTCCGGTAGCCACGTGCAATCGGAGGAGCGATGGAACACGCGTCCGCACCACACGGCTGTCAACTGTCACTTGCGGAAGGCAAGAAGCGCCACCCGGCGGCGTTGCAGCGCACTCGTTCCCTCTTGGTCCTCATACCTGACGGCAGATGGGTGACGTCACATCCATGACGTAACCCTAATTGAGTGCTTCACCTATTTTAGTCTTTGGTGCTTTAAAATTGCGCGCCAATCGCAGTATCTGTCACGCGCGGAATCCCGCTGTCATGCTCAAGGTGCACAAGCGGAATTATCAGCAGGAAGAAAAACTGCAGGAAGCGGCCTCCTGTGTACAGAAATATCTCGGTGAAAAAGGACTCGCATGCTCGACCGAGAAATCGGAACTGCTTCGAGTGTGGAGAGGCAAACAAAACCTGACCATCTCAACCAGTGAGGACCTGAAACTGAAGATCTACCTGGAAGGAATGCCCATCCCGGAAAAGACAACAATAAGAATATTAGGTATGTGGGTTCAATCGAACCAACGCAGTAGTCACATTTTTACCATGCTCAAAACAACAACGCTACAAGTGACACGCATGATCACCCGCATCACCAACAGGCGGCATGGCATGCGCGAAGAGGACACACTAAAACTAGTTACAAACCTGGTAGTGAGCCGAATTATGTACAGCCTGCCCTACCAGTGCCTCAATAAGAGTGAAATACAACAAGAGCATTCCCTGATATGCAAAGCGTATAAGACGGCGCTCGGATTACCCCGCAACGCGCCTACAGAAAATATCATGGCGCTTGGATTGCAAAACAAATTCAAAGAACTACGCGAGGAGCAGCTTGAGTCGCGAAAACTCAGGCTGCTGCAGACAACGACTGGATGAGTGCTTTTACAGAGATGGATACTGTGAGCAGATGCGATAAATAGCGAGGACGGAAGCGATCCCCGACAAACTTCGCAAGTCCTTCAAGGTAGCTCCAATCTCGAGAAACATGGACCCTAACCTCCACCAAGGTAGAAGAGAAGTAAGGGCCGATTTTATTCAAAAAACATACGCTCCCCAAGACACGACCGTGTATGCAGACGCGTCCTCGAGAGGAGGACGAAACAAAATTGCAGTGGCCACGGTGGTCGATTCGTCCCTACGCGAAGTGACCAGCGCCTCCATCAGACACTGCACAGTAGCAGAGGCCGAGGAAGTAGCCGTTGCTCTAGCGGTGGCGGAGGGCTATAGAACTGGGCGGTCGCTAACGATACTCACGGACTCTCAAACAGCCTGTCGCAATTTCATGAATGGTAAGATTGGTCGTCACGCGCTCCGTATACTTCTCGAAGCGAGCGACCGATTTAAAAACCACGAAGAAAACAAGACCAGACACAAAATTATGTGGGTACCGGGGCACATGGGGTGGCAGGGAACCAAGAGGCCGACAGAATAGCTCGAGCATACACTACATTCCGAGCATCCGACGAGCTCGCGAAACTTTTGCCAGCACCCGAGGCATACTCGGGCATACTAGAAAACTATAGAGGAAGAAGAATGCGATATCCCCCACCGCACAGTTCTCTCACCAGAGATCAAAACATTCTAGTACACTCTACCAGAGAGGAAGCTGTCATATGGAGACAATTAGAGGCGGGTTCATACCCAAACCTACACATACTAAACAAAATGCACCCTACCATATACGCGGACAGATGTCCGTGGTGCGATGAAAAACCAACACTATATCACATCACATGGGCCTGTCAAAACATAGATGTGGTCCCCAAAATTTCAAACCCAAGTGCGGAGCAATGGGCGACTCTGCTGTCCAGCGACCGCTGCGAAGACCAGCAAGGTCTGGTACAGCAAGTCCAATGGGCGGAAGTAGCCAGCGGAGCCCGGGACTGAGGGCAACCGACCATTGTTCAGAAGTGGATGAGGTCGACGGAGAAGTCTCTTGTGGATTCAACAAGCAGACATCTCTGAAGAGGTCCCAAAACCGCCAAGTATTATAGGGCTAAATGAAGTTTTTCCTTCTTTGCTTCCTTCAGCAGCGCTTGTTGTTGTTGTTGTGGAGGAAGAAGGAAAGAAAATGCACGGGCCTGCTACTGGCTCTGTAGCTGAGCCACCTCCGCTGCCTCGTGCAGACCGAAGAGATTGATTGATTTATAGAAAGAAAACAGCGCGGTAACTGTCTCACTTGTTTTCTGTGGACGCCTCAACCGCGCCGTAAGAGAAGGGAGGAAGGTGGGAGTGAAAGGGGAAAGAGAGAAAGATTAGCCGTAGTGGAGGGCTACGGAGTAATTTCGACCACCTGGCGATCTTTAGTTGGTTCACTGGAAGGGAAAGGCGCTGTAACTGTCTCACTCGTTTTCTGTGGACACCTGAGCCGCACCGTGAGGGAAGGGAGGAAGGTGGGAGTTAAAGTGGAAAGAGAAAAAGAGAAGCCGTAGTGGAGGGCTACGGAGTAATTTCGACCACCTGGGGATCTTTAACGTGCGCTGACATCGCACAGCACACGGACACCTCTTCGTTTCGCCTCCATCGAAACGCAGCCGCCGAGGTCGGGTTCGAACCCGGGTACTCCGGCACAGTAGTCGGGCGTCTTACCTGTTGCGGTGTCCACAGAAAACAAGTCAGACAGTTATTGCGCCTTTCCCTTCCTATAAATAAATCAGTTTTTTTCTCCCTCTCTTTTTTTCTCTTCTCTATTGCCTCTTCTGTCCGCACGAAACAGCTGAGGTGGTGGGGTGAGGTGGTGAAGGATGGCTGTTCCTGGCCCTACGGAGCTGGAACGGTAGGTCAACGCCGCCTGCGGCGGGGGCTTGCCAGCCACCAAGTTTTTATCTTTAGTAGGCCATCATTGCACCTGCCACCGCTTAGGTGGTGGACGACGGCTGTTGCGGCGCGCGTCTTTCTCTCCCTCTTCTTTTTCTTTCTTCTCCATTTTCTTTCTGTCCGCACGAGGCAGCAGAGGTGGCTCAGCTGCAGGCCCGTGCATTTTAACGCGGTAGCGTTAAGGAGCTCGTGTTGCAGAAAAGCCGGTGTCGTCGGCGTCGGTGGCGTTGGCCGTGAGCGATAAATCCCGGCATGCACTTCCTAAATAAAAGGCAACTTCCAAGATGGGCTGGGTGGGAATCGAACCAGGGTATCCGGAGTGTGAGACGGAGATGCTACCACTCAGCCACGAGTTCGATGCTTGAAATCGGTACAAAAGCGCTTCTAGTGAATACGGTGTTGCCTTAGAAACGTGCCGTAGAAACGTGCCGTAGAATGTTATACTGCGGTGTACATCGGTAATTATGAGCATGTTACTTACAGAAGTCGCAGTTACACGAGTAGCGAAGTACGTTTCCGCTACATTTCTTCTGCGCTCTGCTCACATGCAGAGCCATCTTGCGGCAAACACAGAAGAACCCCTCCTCGCAATGTGCGGCGCTGCCCCGACACTTGGCGAGCCACTCGCCCCTGACGTTTCGCCGTGCACCCTCACGGGTTGTAGAATCAAGCGTCTTTCCTTTCTTTAGATCGCTATCTTCGCTCACCCGCTTCTCCCCTTCGGGCCGCGCGGGTACCGGTGCGAGGATGCCCCAATACCCTTGCGTTTAAGTTTTCTCGACGAGGTGCAATAACGCTGTCGCGTTCCGCTCTTAAAGGCGAAGCTTAAGCATCCTCCAAATTCTTCTTTTCCATCTTCCTTCAATCGCAACTACAACAATGAAAGCATAGCGCCGTGCTAGCTGTAAACATGACATTAAATTTGTGATTTTGTAGGGTTTGACGTCCCAAGCTAGGGGTGGCTGAAAAGAACAAATTTGAAACAATCATAAAGCAGGCATATAAAGCAGCTCAGGGGCTACCCCACTGCACCCCTACGGAAAAACTTCTGGGGGTCTACAATAACACCATGGAACTATGCGAGGCATATATAATAGGCTCGCCACAACATCCATAGGAAAATCCTGGGTAAATTAGGATTACAAGATAGAATCCCGGAAGGAAATGCACAAGTGAAACTGCCGACTGAAGTAAGGAACGCACTCACTATTAAACCGCTACAAAAAAGATGCACCCTGCTTTTCATGAGGGCAGGAGAAAAGCAGGAGCGAAGGTCCTTGAGGCCAAGTCAGAAAGCTCTGAATGCACTGTTTATGTAGACGCGGCAGAATACAATGGAGGCAACTCTTTTGCTATAGTGGGCGTGGACGACCCGGGTAAAACATTAATGGCAGGTTCAATAACAACAAACAACTGAAAGAGAGCGGAGGATGTGGCTATCGCCATGGCAACTATCAGCACCAAAGCGGTTACCATAATTAGCGACTCCAAACCGACTATAAACAATTTGGCGAGGGACATGATCTCCAAAGAGACAAGAGCGAATTTTAAGATATAAGGACTGGAACCAAAAAAAGGTGGAATTATTATGGGTGCCGGCACACTCGGGGAACAAAGGAAACGAGTTGGCTCACAGTATAGCTCGATGTTACTTCAGCAGAGCAGTAGGCCAGGTTGAGTCCCCCAATTTCTCGAGAGATGCACTTATCACTTTACACTAGAAGGGTGGATATATCCTCCACCAGACAAGAAACTAGACAAAAGGCAGGAAGTAATCTGGCGTCGGCTCCAGACGCGTGCCTTCTTCAGCCCATCTAAATTAGCGCACATGTACACAGCACAATACAATCCAAATTGTAAACACTGCGGCGAAATAGCCGGATACGATTATATATTATGGAGCTGCAAAAAAGCGCCGCCACCGGCGGACGAACTACCAGTCCCTTCTTTGGAGCGGCGGGAGGCTATGCT
Organism: Amblyomma maculatum; assembly: GCA_023969395.1. Taxonomy (NCBI): domain Eukaryota; kingdom Metazoa; phylum Arthropoda; class Arachnida; order Ixodida; family Ixodidae; genus Amblyomma; species Amblyomma maculatum. The sequence goes on from JAJIZL010021344.1 coordinate 7,540, forward strand.
GGCCAGCTCAGACCCGTTTACTCAAGTTCGGGCTACTGAGCGGGCTCGAAAGGTCACCGAGAGCAACGGACTTGAGGCCATCTAAGTGTAGCGCTCACAAATAGCTCATTGCTGGCAATAAATGTTTCCCAATCCAATCCAAAATTAACGTCCCAAAATTCAGGCTACGAGAGACACCGTAGTGGAGGACTCAAGAAATTTTGACCACCTGGGGTTCTTTAATGTGCGCTGACAACGCACAGTACGCGACCGCCTCGCTTTTCGCATCCATCCAAAAAAGCGGCCGCCGAAGCCGGGATTCAATCCCGCTCTCTTGGAAACAGTAGTTGAGCGCCGTAACCACTGAGAAGACACGAAGTGTCTTTAACATTCTTCCGATATATACTGCCAATACAGAAGAGCTACCATAGGAGTTGGCTGAAAAGGAGCGAAGAAGTGAAAGGCTGAATTCTCGACGAGCGTCCGAGACACCCGAACGAGAAGAACGTCTCTCCAAACGACACAGCAAAGCCGAATCTGAAGCACCTAAAGCATAACCATAAGCTAAACCGCCGAAGAATTGACGCGTTTGAATTGTGGTGCTGGCGACGACTCTTAAGAGTTCCTTGGACTGCCAGAAGATCAAATCAGTCGATATTGTCGACCATAAACCCTGACTGCTCATTGGAGGGTCAAATTCTAAAGTTAAAGCTCAGCTACTTTGGTCATCTGATGAGAAGAGAGGAGTCGCTGGAGAAAGATTTGATGTTGGGAAAGGTTGAGGGTCGCCGGAGAAGGGGTAGGCAGCGAACGCGATGGTTAGATGGCATTCTCGAGGCATTGCAGATGAAGCTATGTGATGTTAAGAAGATAGTGAGAGACCGGAAAGCGTGGCGTGACATGTTCCATAGGGTCACGAAGAGTCGGACACGACTGAACGCCTGAACTGAACTGAACTGAAACCATAAGCATATTGTTAAGGGGGTGTATTAGGTAGGACGTGCACTGCGACGGGCAGAACTTGGCGCAGACTTCAAGAGCCGCTGTGCATTCACAGTGTCTGCGTCGTCGTCTTCTGGAACAGCTTTTCATCTTTCGCGCTCTCTTCGGTGGTAGTCGTCGTTGTCTGCGATCACACCACTTCGTCGTCCACACGTTCCCCGGTAACATTACCCCCTCCTGGCAAAAGGCACGTCCCGGTGAGTATTAGGCATGCGGAGTAGAGGGGGAATAATATGCCTTGAGGCGGGCCACGTGCACTATTTCGGAAGTGGATGTAGCGGACGGTGACACTGGGCCAAACGGCGTAATCTCATATGTTACGTCAGTCACTGGGCGTAATACACGATATAGACCTGTGTAGTGAGGAAGACGTTTTTCACACAACCCCATACGGCGACGGCGGGACGGGAGCCAGAGCAACACCAGATATCCGGAAGGATAATGCACATCACGGTCGTGAGCATCGCAGCGGCGTTTTTGTACTTTTTGGGAGGCAGAGAGCTTGTGACGAGCAATCTGACGAGCGGCTTCGGCTCGGGCGATGGTATCGCGGGCATACGTGGTGACGGTTCCAGTTACGGGAAGCAAGGTGACGAAGGGGAGTAAAGGGTATCTTCCAAAGAGAAGTAGAATGGTGAGTACCCAGTAGTATCATGGCGCGAAGAGCTGTATGCGAAGGTTACAAATGGCAAGCTCGGTTACCCAGTCGCGGTGACCCTCGGAGACATACATGGCGAGCATGTAGGTGAGTGTGCGGTTAAGACGTAAGGACGTTCGAATGAGGGTGATATGCGGTCGTTTATTTGTGACGAACGGAGCACGAACGAAGTATTTCGTCAACAACTCGGGAAAGACGGCATTCTTAGCGCAAACAGCTCACACGCACACGAGAGAAGCGCTTGTACCGTGTCCCTTTTTTTCTCTCGTGTGCGTGTGAGTTTTTTGCGCTAAGAATGCCGTCTGAAGCTGAAAACCATCTAGCCCGTCTAAAAGTTCTTTTAAACTTGGGAAAGGAAGCAGCGGGCATGGTCGGTAAGTAGTTGACGGGGAGCGCCATGGAAAAGTATGATGTGCAGAAGGAAGTCAGCAACTTCATTGGCGCAGCTGGTTGGATTAGCGCAAGTGATAACGTACCGCGTGGCATAATCGGTGGCCATAGCGATCCATTTGTTTCCTATCGTGGACTCCGGGAAGGGCCCTAGGAGGGCACGGCCAACACGAGAAAACAGCTCAGTCGGAATGGCAATCACCTGCAGATGTCCAGGAGGCAGAACAGGGGTTTTCTTTCGATGTTGACGGAGATCGCAAGCGGCTACATAATGTTGGACGGATTGATAGAGGCCAGGCCAGAAGAACCGAGGCGCACGCGGTCGCATGTGCGTGAGAGGCCAAGATGGCCATCGTTAGGAACATCATGCATTTGTTCGAGAACAGCAGAGCGTAGGTGTTAGGGAACGACCAGTGCTGAACGCCATCAGGTCGCATGCTGCGGCGGTATAGCGTGTTGTCATGCAGCAAGAACATGGCGAGGGAAGTCACGGCTGTCTGTGCAGAGGCGGTCGATGATAGAGCGGAGGTTTGGGTCAGCGCTGTTAGTCGGCGATGTGGGAGAAGTGGGATATAGAAGAAGACTCAGATGTCCAACTCACTCTGTACGGGGAAGGGGAATTGACGGGATAATGTGACAGGCAGTGTGCATCCTGGTGGAGTCGACCGGATTTGTGCACAACGGAAAAGGTGTACTCCTACAAGCGTAGTGCCCAGCGGCCGAGGCGGTCAGCAGGATCTTTGAGGGAAGATAACCAGCACAAGGGGTGGTGGTCGGTGATAACAGTGAAGGGTAGGCCAAACAAGTAGGGGCGGAATTTTACAATGGCCCAAATGAGAGCCAGGCACTCTCGCTGCGTAATAGAATAGTTCGACTCCGCTGAAGGAAGGAGGCGGCTGGCGTACGCAATCACGCTTTGTTGGTCGTGTGGTCGCTGTGCAAGAATGGCACCAATCCGGTGGCCGCTGGCGTCGGTGCGTAGTTCCGTCGGGGCAGACGGGCTGAAATGGGCCAACACAGGAGGATTCATGAGAACAGCGATGAGGCTGGAGATTGCGTAGCCTACTGTGGTCCCCAAGGTAAAGGAACGCCTTTCTTCAGCAGGTTTGTGAGATGGCGAGCGACAGCTGCAAAGTTCGGGACGAACCGGCAAATATATGAACGCTGTCCTAAAAAACTGCGAAAATCACGGGGTGAACGGGGAGAAGGAAAAGCGCGAACAGCGTGACCTTTATCAGCATCAGGTTGAACGCCGGTGGAATTAACCAAACGACCAAGCACTTTAAGTTCGCGGCGACCAAAACTACACTTCTTTGAGTTCACTTGAAGTCGGGCACGGCGGAAATGTTCCAAGATGGACGAAAGGCGACGGAGGTGGCTATCTAACGAGGGCGAGAAAACAATCACGTCTTCCAAATAACATAAACAAGTGACATGAACGAAATTTATCAGCGCAACGAAAAGACACTCACATATACCCACCGGTATAGAAATGGGTACAAGAGTCCCCCGGCCTGGCGCCCGGCTCTCACAGGGATGTTCGCTTGGAAGGGAAGTGCACATAGTCACCTTTCCTTTAGGTGACTATGCACCAACTGTCAAATCTAGATATAACGAATCACGCGGGACAGCCGAAAATTGTTCGTTATTTTCTAATGTCGTTGAGAATGAAAAACCTGTGGTTATAATCCTGTGGTCAAGCCTAGGAACACAAATGACTTACCCAATTGGCATTAGCCAAGAAGCACGCATTACGTGGCCCGCCTGGGGCCCGTATGGGCAAGATGGGCTTGGGAAACCACGAAAACACCCATGAGGGCCCCCTTTAGGAATCAAGCGTGCAAGTACAATCTTAGCTTGCCCCTGCTTTTTCCATCTGGGCATCATATAGGCGGGAAAAGGGCTAGCTGATTACATCTTCCCACATCTGGCCCTCAAGGGTCCCGCTCGGGGAATTTTAGGGCCGATGCAAAGAAAATTTGGGCTTTGTATAGAAAACGTCTGGGATAATCTAATTGGGGCTGCCCACTGAAAACTGCAATTGGTCCCGCATGGGCTGCGGCGGGTCTAAATACGGGTATGCTTCGAATTGCTTACATAGGACCCTTTAGAGGTTCTCGAGGAAGGTCGAACGGAAATGTAGGCTTCATGGAGAAAATTTCTGGGCTGCCCCAAATGAGGCTGCCCACCAAAAAACTAGGTAATTTCCGCATGGCCTGTACCGGGGCAGGGATGTGCTCCTTCCCGCTTCTGCCCGCATCGGTCTCTTGCGGGGCACTTCAGTGCACAACCGATGCAAATGTGGGCCTAAAGCTAATAGTAGACGGGCTAGCCCAAGTGGGGCTGCCCACTCAAAAACTGAATAGGGCCCGCGGGGTTTGCATCCGGGATGAAAAGCGGACATGCCCCCCCGCCGCGCACATGAGTATTACTTCGGTTAATTGCGTGTAAATGCAGCATACATTCGTATTTCATGCTGTAAAAATAAGTCGAATTGGGGCTGCCCAAGAAAGGCCGCAGTGGGCCCCAAATTGGCCGTAGGCGGGCTTACCGCTCTGAAACGTCTTCATGCAAAAATACACGCACCAATTTATTTATGTAATTCATCTTATACCGGCCGCTAATAACATCTTCTGGATTTTTCACATAACTATTCTATGCATATATATGTCATGATTAAATATTATCTACTTTTACTGTAAACCTACGTTAATTATGCAGTATTCGCAATAAATATGCAGCGGTAACTGTTCCGCTTTACGAGTAAGTACTGAACTACATCAAACTTTTTCCCGCGTCATTATATTCTACACACACCACCGAAATAAATATTCAGACCGACATATGAGGGGTGATGTGGGCCAGCCCACATAATTGTAGAGTTGGCTATAAATTTCTCTTATGTTACTGAGTGTCGAATACAAGATAAATAAATAGTGCTCAGTGTTTCACACTTGATGATTATTTGAACTTCGGCAGCTCCGAAAATACCAGATTCAACCTATGAGGGCAGCACGTGGGCGAGCCCGAAACGAAATGGTCTCCGTAAAGCCCGCGCCGGAACAATTCAGGTATTGGAGAGATTATTCGACATAAGAATTAAAACCTTGATCAATGGGGCGGCACATACCTTCATAAACGTAGGACCCTTTAATGATTCTGCTACGCTGCTCACATTCGGCAATCTGGGCTGAATGCGGGCAGGCCTATTTGGGATGCCCACACGGATCCAGATTGGGACAAATCGCGGCAAAATTGGGCAGCCCATGCGGGCCCCCTCTGGATACTTGTTGCAAATCCCGCATGGGGCCCGTATGGGCCGCCCTCACGGGCCCAACGCGGGCCCTCACGTCATAGTCCATTTTGTGTTACATTGGTAAACACGTGTACAGACAAGAGAGCGCTCAAATGAAAATGTTGCACTCACTTCAAAGGTGATTTATTTAAAAAAAATCTGTTATTTTCTGCTCGTGCGTGCAGCACACACGATTGATCAGAAATGCCTCTCACTTTAAACTTTCCGCAACACCTCATCGGGCACATCACTACGCCGAGCGATGAAAGTGCTGACTTTGTTCATGTGGATCAAAACGTCCGAGTGCAATATGGTCTCATCTTCTTCACTGTTCAGTGACCCACAGTCGTCTTCCGTCGGGTCGTCATCGTCCCTGGACGCGTCGCGAACGCTGTCAATGATCTCTTCGGTTGTCAACTCCGCCGACGTTAGTGCTGCGCTGTCGCTTTCCACGTAGTCATCGAAAGAAGAGACGGTGGGCAGCAGTTTCTCAACCTTGGTCCACAGGCCTTCCGGCCCATTGTCATTCATCGCCAGGTCGTCTTGATGGTGCATAGGCGCTTTGACAAGCCCTGCTTTCCGCCAGCAGTTGCTGATGGTTGACGCTTTCGAATTCCACCAAGCTCCCGTGAACATTTCCGCTGCCTGGCGATCGTTGACTACAGCTGGCTGCTCCAGGCGCAGACTGATAATCAGCCGCTGTACAAGGCGCTTCCGAAATTCTGCCTTCACACTCTTTATAATGCCTTGGTCTAGCGGTTGCAGCAAAGATGTGTTGTTTGGCGGCATAAATTCCAGGCGAACGTGTGTCAGGCGAACATTCACCATGTGAGCAGAGCAGTTGTCAACACCCAAAATAATTTTTCTGTCATCCTTCCTCATTTGATCATCGAGTTTAATGAGCCGCTCAGAGAACAATTCTCTGGTCATCCAGGAACATTTGTTCGCACGGTAGTCGCACGGTGTCGACATGACATTCTTCATGCAGCGAGGCTTGGCATACTTACCGATGACGAGCGGTTTAATCTTCTTCGCACGTGCCTGTTGCATTGCAGCAGAGCAGAACTGTCAAGCGAAGATTAGGCTTTTTCCCTCCTTCGCACTGTTGTCCATTGAAGTGCATCGTCCGATCTGGCAGCGCCTGGTAAAAACACGCGATTTCGTCCGCGTTGAAAATGTCTTCATAGTACGACTGGGCTACCTCACGCAAACAATCACATCTCCAGGAATCCGCGGTTTCTTTGTCAGCAGTCTTTTCCTCGCCTGACACTACCTGCCAAGTTATTCCGTTCCTTTGATGGAAACGGGAAAGCCAGCCCGTATTTGCTTCAAACCCAGTTATTTCAAGTGCATCGGCAAACTGATGTGCCTTTTCTTGCAGCATTGGGCCAGCCACGGGAACGTTGTGCAGTCCGGCGTTTTTAATCCCGGTGAGGACAGCCTGGTCCACATCCTGAAAGTTTCCTAGACGCAGCCGTTTCCTCGTAGGAGCCAGTTGAGATTCCCGGTGAAGTTTTTTAACCTTGTCACGGTCCTTCAAAATGGTCGCGATGGTAGATGGGGCCAAGCCATGCTGACTGCAGTAGTCGATTTTTTTTTTTTGCCTCCGTCGAATTCTCGCAAAATGTCCACTTTTTCCTGCGGTGAAAACTGCTTTCGCTTCTCCTGGCGCCGTCGTTGGCTGTATTCATCATCAGATTTTTCGCAGTAAGGCCACCAGTAACAAAAAACACCTGTTCGCGCGTACGTGAAAATGAACGTCCGACCGACGAACTTCACACAACACAAAGAGAAAAAGCCAGGCGATTAGGCCATTAAGCCTGCCAAGCAACTGGATGTTAAACTACAGCTTTGCAGTGGCGCTAGGAGTTGGCGCTAGATATGACGATGATGATAGCTACTGCCCATGGGACGTACACACAGAAACGGCGATTTCTGTTTCACGCGAGAGTTGCGGCGCTGTTAATTTTAGCCGAATTCGTTATATTGATGTTCCGCGATAATAGCGGAAAAAATAAATATGTTCGTTAATCTGAAATATGCGATTAAAATTCGTAGTACTGAAATATTTTTATTGAAAAAATTGAACATCAGTTGGGGATTTTAAAAATATTCGTTAATTTGAAAAATACATTAATCTTATTCGTAGTAACGAGATTTGACTGCAGCCCAGCAATCAGTTTTAATTGACTACATAAACAAGCCGTCCACTTGAAGCCGCGGAGTAAGGAGTCCATCATCTGTTCAAACGTTGCAGGGGCGTTACAAAGCCCAAACGGCATGACCTTAAAAAATAAAAGTGGGCATTGTAGAGATAGCTGGAGCTGCGTCGGTAGTCATTTTGACAATTCCGAGGTGACGATCGCTGGGGAGGTCCAGCCTGGAGTCGTCTCAAACCAGCGACCTCCACCAAAGATGTTACGGGGATGTATTAGGTTGGACTTGCGCTGCGAGGGGCAGAGCTCAGCGCATAGACTTCAAGAGCCGCTGTGCATTCACAGTGTCTGCGTCGTCGTCTTCTGGAACAGCTTTTCATATTTCGCGCACTCCTCGGTGGTGTTCGTCGTCGTCTGCGATCACACCACTTAGTCGTGCACACATTCCCTGCTAACAATATCCATAAATTAAGCCGTAAGCAATCCATAAGTTAAACCGTAAGTATATTCATAGCCTAAATCATAAGGCGCAACCATAAGCTAAACCATACGCATATCATTAGGCTAAATCATAAAGCATAACCACGAGATGAATCATAAGCATTACTAAAGCTTTCCACTTCGAGATATCCAGGCTTAACCTCAGCTAATCCCCAAGCCAATTGTTTTCACCATCCTGAGTAGCTTGCATGGGTAGTCGATGCACCAGAGGGTGCTACTTGACTTTCTGGACACCAAGGCTTTACATAGAGATTTTATAAGGTGTGTAAATCCCGATTCGCTACAATACCAATGAAAGATAAACCAACAGCAGTGAATTGTTGGTGATAAAAACCCCAAAAATAAACCGCAGTTTAACATCTGATGCAATATTTGTCATGTCTTTGCATAACAAGCAGAATTTTTTATTTCTTTTACCACTTTTCGATTTGATGTGAATTAGCAAAAATCATCATAAATATGCGATAAATATGCGTTGCGAGTATTTCTCTTTTTTTGTAATTTATATTTCATTAAATTTAACTTTTTCTGTCTTTTTAAGATGTTTTCTTCAGAGGCGTTTTAATATATTTATGGAAAAATAGCGTATAAGCTATAAGCACAAAATTGCAAAAGTTTTTTTCATTTCCAGTATCCAAAGTCCAGTGTGTTCGCATTTCTTGTTAACCTGTTGAAGTCCTGTACCGGAGTAGGTTTCTTTAATAATCTTTATTCTATTTATAGCACACGTGTTGTAGTCAGAATAGGTTTCATGCATTGTAATGCCCGAAGATTGTAATGCGGTATGTTATGACAGACTCACAAATGATGGGATAAGACAGTGTTCAGTCAGGTTCTATAAATCTTTACCGATTGCGTTTACGGGTTTGGCTACACCAGTGAGATGCTAGCGCAAGGATGCTTACAGTTCTTACCTATATCTATTACTGTCCGCAAAATCCAAGCCAGCTGGATGTGTCAGCAATAATAAAAAAGAAGATATTTCAAACCACCATTCAGCTCATTCCAATCTTCTTAAGAAGGGTATCACTAAAAGCTGCCTGCATGCTGCTCTTAACAAATTAAGCCTTCATGAAGTGACACGTAGCGTGGGTGTCTGGCTGCAAACACTGATGAATGCTATATTTCCCTGTGATGTGGTCACCTCTTTTTAAGAGGCCCTTGCCAGTGATGCTAGGGGTGTAGAGAAGCACCGTCGCAGTGACGAAACGCAAATTACAAGACCTGTTGCTATTCCATATTACTATCACGTCTCCCGCCGCTTAAAACGTGGCGCAGGTAGGTGACGTCCCAGTAGTGTTTACTGCACGCAAAATACTGGTTGGTGTATGCAATTTAGTGCAGGGGAAGCACTAGCAGGAAAGCAACATCAATCACCTAGGCAGATTCGTCCCGTGGGAGAATACCATCGTACAAATTGGGTGTTGCAGTAACGTCACACTTCAGGAACACAGGAATAGCCGCACTGGCCAGAGTGGGCCGTTAATCGTCGCCACTGCCGTGGTTCTGTTTCACAGAAGCAAGGCGAGCTCCTAGGTTACATGAGACGACAATCTCGAAGAAGTTCGCATCCAAACTCAGAAGAAAAGTACAAGAAAAATATTGCTTTACAATGACGTTCGCATCTTGTGTTAGCAATTAAAACCTCTGTTGGCATATCCGCTAAACTAAGGAGTCTAACTATACTGATAGAAAGCTTTCCCACAACCGCCGGCATGCCAGTGTTCTTAATTTGCTATTACTTTGCCAAGATCAGCTTCACTGTAGAGGTGGACCACGTTTATGTCAGCCTTCATCGGCTCCTTATCGAAAATACGGTTTGGTGTCCTTGGTACGTCACTATATAAAACAAAAATCATGGTGGTTCAATGCTGCATAAATAGTGCAACCGTTAAACTGGAATTTTTAACTGACACAAAATTCGTGTAAATTCGAGGAAAGCTACAAAACATCACTTCACACTCGGTGATAGAGGTCTGCACGGGCCGGGCCCGACCCGCTACGGAATGTTTTCTACCTATTGAGATGAGAGGGCGACATCGAAATTCATCCCTCAAAGGCACTTGAACCCCGAGTCAAACCCGCTGCCCAAACTCCACGCAGGCATTTTTGTTGGGTTTGGTTAAAACGGTCTGTAATATCGTAGCTTATGACTTTATGAGAAGGTTTCAAGTGTTCCTTCATTTTCTCAACATACAGTTTGCCAGGTGAGATGAAGTACTTTTTTGCATGCCGCCAAGTTGAGAGTGACACCAGAGAGAACTTGTCTCTCTATTATTATACTAATAAAGCCTCTGGCAGGTTCGAACAGGCGGAAGACTTTGGAGATGAAAACATCGAGAGTTTTCGGGATACCTACTCTTGAACGCGCTACACTATCGTTCAACACCTCACACTCACTCTAAGACTGGCTCAATAATAATAAAGCAGACAGTTGAGGTTAAATTAAACCCAATTCCGCATAGTCATGGAATGTCCGTGGATATCTAGCTGGCAGGTTCAAATTATGACAGGAGCTTTTTGATTGTCCGTAGCCATTTCTGTGGAAGGAAAGAGGCCTCCTCTCTTGCGCGGATTACTAGTGTTGTGAAAGTAGTTGTTCGCTTCTAGAGTGAGTGAGATGCCTGCTTTCAGACAGCGGTCTGTCCCTTTTTATGCCTTGTAGTAAAAACAGACGTACGCCGTGTGTGTGTCGCTAAACAAACTAAAAACGATGCAACCAAAACCACTACGCGTGCTATGCCGGGAAGATGGTACATTCGGCGGGGTACAGTGTTCTAGAAGGCTGTAGCTGTAACGTTGGCAGCCGGGGCAGGCCTCAGCTTGCACGCGCGAGAGCTTCGGCTGGCAGCGCTTCGTTTGAAGACTGACCGCCGTATTCACAAACACGCCTTCACTCGAACTTCTACTCCAAGCAGCCCTCGAGGCCTGTTTTTCGTTTCAGAAAGCGATTTCCACTCGAATCGCTCCTCCAGCGGCGGAGAAAACTCGAGTTTTCTCGAGAATCTCGAGTCTGCGACGACGCTACCTTGGCCGCTCCTCGACCGCCACTCCGCCTGTAAACATGACCGACATCGCATCGCTCGCCCGCAGTGTGGAATTTGTTCTACCGGTATACCAAACTTTTTACGAAAGAAGATACGACGAGGATGCAGCGAAAATTTCTCGAAAGTATCCGCTGAGAGTGACAGTGACCCGGGACTTCTGGCATGCTATCGTTTTACGAATGCGGTCATGGCTAGCCTCCGTCCGTCCCTGCCGCTCACGCCTAACATGGATAACCGTGATCAGCCACCAACGTCTGTGCTGTGTTGATCGTCGCATCATCGCTGTGCGCTTGTGTAGCGCGGGCATATTTCAAGTCGTCACCGGATAAATGGACAACCTTTCTGAGCCCACCGAGTGCAGAGTTGAGGCGCGATCTGACCGTAAATGGTGAGCTCGCCCGCGGCCGGACTCGAGCGTCGAGCAGCGGCGGAGCAACTCTCCGTGGTTCGCCCTGCGCGCTTCCGCAGACGGCAGCGAATTTGTAAGGGGAAAAGCGTGTTGCATACAGTAAGCTGATGGGCACCGTAAGCGCGGTGGGACTGTGCGAACATCTGTGCTGTACCCCGCGCATCAATGGCTTGACCGTTGCCCGAGGGTACGTACTACACCTTCGGACGCGCGGCGCTGTCGAGGAAGCGTGTTGGTGTGCCCTTCCTACGGAGGGATATTCGCGGCCGACGAAGGGCATGGCTTTTCAAGAATGTTTTCAATTAGGGCTCTCAACTTGTTTGGAAACCGAATGCGGCATTTGCTTCGGGAGAGTCGAATTCAGTGTACATGAGCTGCAACGCTTTGCGAAGCCGTACGCATGTTTTCACCGCTCGCCCCCGAGCCCTCTGAGCCCTATGAAGGAGCCATGCTCGTAGGAGTTGGCGGCTTTTACTTTTCTTTTTCCTGCAATATATTTTGATGTCTGTCAAAGCCTGGCAATAACAAAAAAGGCAAAGCGGCAAAGCGGCAAAGGCCGAGAGTAGATCTCGCACAAAAAAATAAACCGAAGTATTCACACCATTTCTCGAAGTCTACGTCATGTTCTGAGCAACCTCTACGTCACCAACAGCGACTGTTGCTAGATGCAAACGCATTTTTGGCCAATTTTCACAACCGCCATTTTCATCCAGCTCATAAAACAAGTCCACTGCGCTGTTAGCGTTGAGGTCGCTTGCGAAAGTTGTTTAGAAGACTTGGCATGAAAAAATGTGCATGTTACACACTTCAGCACGCAGTTTTCGGGCCAACATTTCACTTTAATTTTGTTCCCATACGCCACTTGCACGGCTTCGAGTGGAGGAGGTATTCTCGAGGAGAACGTGTCGGAGGAAATGCCGAGGCGCGCTCATGAATCTTAATCGGCCCTGGACTGGAGGAGCGGCTGTATTCTCCGCTCCAAGAAGTGGAGGTGGAGCATCGAGTTGAGGCCCGTTTGTGAATGCGGGCGTGAATCTGCTCAACAACAGCAAGGTACACTGCATGGGAGGCGATACATAAAGCAAAAAGAAAGCAAGTGTGCGCTGGGCTTCTGTTTCTGTCGCAATGCGCTGACGACAGGCTAGCCTCCCCCACAGCTATGTCAGCGGTCATTAGTAAGATAGATAGATGGATTTATTGAATCAGCTGCACTTATAACTGTCCTTGGTTTCTTTGCGCAGTAAATATCTCACTGTCAGCAGCTGTCGAAATAACTACCAAATGGCTCTTGCCAGTGATTCGCCACTGCATGAACGCAGTCCCCGTCAAGTACATTGATAGATTTGAGAAATTCGGATTGCGAAGCAAATATGATCAACGTGGCTTCGAACCACCGAAAGCGGACGCAGAGAATAGTTCGCGTCTTCTTCGACTCACTAAAATAACCATAGATTGAAAACAGTCACAAATAACTAATATTAAAACTGCTGAACATGAGGTTGACGGTGAGGGAGGGCAAACAAAATGAGGGCGAGAGCAAACAACAACTAGCATTTAATTTAGGGTGAGGGTGACGGAGGGGCAGGAAATTTTTTAAACTGAGGGTGAGGGTGGGTGTGATTGAAAATGCTGGCGACGGAGGAACGACTGAAATAAGGGCACTTGTCCACCTATGGTGGTCAGTATGAGGTGGAGTGTGTTAGCCGTTTCCCATGCGACACCCCTTGGTTCGGAGATTAGTTTAGTTAAATTAAAATTTAGGCAAACGTTCACAAATTGCTTCGACTCTTTCTGACTGACTACAGGTTGAGGCTGATTGTGCCAGTCAATATTGGGGTAGCTGAAATCCCAAACAGGAGGATGTGTGCCTTAAGATGCTTGGAAATTAGGTTATTTAACGTATTGCCAAGTTTTCTGGGAAGGTAAGGACTGCTGCGAGGTGGTCTATAACATACAGCAATTGTCCGTGGGTATGCACGGCACATGATACATAAAATTTCTACGACGGACGTGATATCATTAGAACAAGATAACAAAGCCCCCTAACCCTTCCCGTCCCCCCCCCCCCCCCCCAGGCACCTTTCCGACCGGCCCGAAAAAGAGGAAAATGAGGCAGGTCGAACAAAATCTCCGAATCAATGATGTTATTGAACCATGTTTCGGTTAGCACAAATAGATTGCTGCCTGACGCTATTATAAGATTTGACACGACGTCACGTTTAGGCAGGAAGCTGCGAATGTTAGTAAAGATTACCGATAAGGGAAAGTTAGCACGGGGCGTAGGCCGGGAAGATCACTGTGGTCGGGAAGGATTAGCTGATTGTTATGGTATCTCTTGAACGGGCTAAGTTGTTTCATCAAAAAAGTTGCGTTTTGAGCCAATAGGAAGCGTTTTAAACTCTAAGGAAAAAGAGAGACTTTGCCTTGGCAAAAGCGAAAAGGTGTTTTCAGCAATTCTGGATGCAGCGTGAAAAATCTTCGACGACACCATACCGGTATTCTTAAATTTGGGACCTTTGGAATGAGCCGGTCCTTATTTTTGAAGGATGTAAATTTAACGATAGCTGGGCGTTGCCGATCTTCAGAGTGGCTTCCTAGGCGATGAGCATGCTCTGTGTTATTTGAACTTAGCTGGCATCGATTTCTTCGGAGCAGTGACAAATTATTTGTTCCTCAGACTGCGAGTATTTTTAAGAAGGGTTAGTATCAGGCAAACTATAGAACATTATTTCGTCGGGAGCGATTTTCCGCATTTTCAAGGTGATCCTCTAGAACGCCAACTAGGCGAGCCGTTTCGATTGTTGTGGTTTGGGTTGCCTCTAGATCTGAACGAAATGTAGGTAGATTTTCGCAGTGGGTTTCTAAAGAACTGAAACGTAAGGTCAGATTAGACATTTTCTGGTCCACTGAGAGAAATTGACCCTTAAGCCCCTGCACTTCGTTCACTAACTCAGCCTGTCTAGAAAAAATCTTCGCAGTTAGCTAAGCATAGCGTCGAGCTTATCGAAGCCAGGGTTGCGTTCAATCTCCCCGCACAGCAGAAGAGACCGAACAACATTATGGCACTCGACACTAATAACAAGGCAATACTGAGGGCTCGGAAGCTGTACCAAAAGTAGTTGCTGGTTTCTTTTCAGTCTAAACTGTGATGGTACCTGTGATGGTAAACTGTGATGGTTTTATGTACAACGGTGAGGTATATGTATAGGTTAAGAGCATGGCGCCTATTTTAACTGAGATATTGTTAGCTCAAGTTGACACTGAACTTTCGTGTGTTCTTACTGATGACCGGATCACGCATGTGGTCAGATACGTTGAGGGCCATCTATGCTGGGCCTATTTACCAAGATCTAAGAAGGCTCCTTTACCTTGTGATTCTTGCCACTCAAAGCTCGTAAAAAGGGGAATCGCTTTAAGATCCTCGCTTGTCAAGTCATGTCCACACATGGAGAAATGTAGTTTTGCGAGTCAAGTTGATCGGCTTTACTCTACGGGCTTGCCTACTGCTTTTCTGAAAGCTGTCGCAGAATCTTTGCTGACACCCATACGGTTGAAATGAAAACCAACAAGAACTCACTGAAAGCTATAGGAGGATGTTTGAAGCCCTTCTTTATGTGCACAAGACATCGCACGGTTTGAAGAAGTTGGGAGGGAAATTTGGTGTCAACGTGTTCTTTTCCGCCCCATGTAAACTGTCTCGTTTATGCCGATTAACAAGCAATAACCTGCAAAAGAAAGTAGGGTGCGGAGTCAACCACAGACCTAAGTTTGTAGCCTGTAAGATGGGAGTTATCTACGAGATCCCATTCAGCTGTGGTTTCGTATATGTAGGGCCGACGGGGCGCTGCATTAATAAACGCCTTCAAGAGCTCACTACCTCTTTGAGCCAGCACGGTGGGCAGCATTTAGCAAGGTACTGCCAGTCATGTAAGATCAATGACAAGCAGAAAAAAGTATTTTGTACGCCGCTTTTCAAGCATATATAGGCTGCGCGAAGAACAGGAAGGCACGCGAGATTTTTTAAGCCTGGCAAATTGCTAATTACGGAACGGAAAAATGTGTTAGCGAGGCATTAATTCACCTATATCAGAAATAACTTTTTGGGTTGATATAGGGTGTTTTTGGTGTTAAGTTTGGTTGCTCATGCGTTATGCTCTTGAAACAAAGGACGTTTCGCTCACTAAATCAGTTGTTAGTCTGCGCTCGTCCTTTCTCCTGCGTAGTTTTATGTCTTCAGAATTAATACAGTAGGCCTCGTACACTTCTTTACTTAGTTTTGGACGCGAATTTTTTCAAGAATGTTGTCTTTCAGAACCAAGGCTTGCGACCACGGCAGTGGCGACAGTGGTCGGCCACAGGCTCTTCTCCCGCCAATTGGCGTACTCCGGCGTGGTACTCTTGAAGTCTCGCGTTTATACAACGTCCAGTTTGTCGAATTCAACTTTTGCAACAGGACATGGGTACTCTGTATACGACGCCACTTTTGCACTGGACAGATCTGTCTGCCTAATTAATACTGCATTCTGCCTTGTGCTTTCCCTGCAGCTTATTGAATAGGCCAGCAAATGTTTGGGGTACGGCGAAAACCACCGGCATGCAGCATTTCAGAGCCATGTTTTTCAAGCGATACGAGATCTGATAGAATTGTGGAGTGGCAATAGGCCTCTTGTGTTACGATCCTCACCTGCGGCTGTGATCAGGTACGCCCCTAGTTTTACTGGTAAGGGCGTCTAACATAGAGATAATTAACTCCCAGTTAGAACCAGCAGTGGTCACCCTTTGTAGCTGGAAAACCACACTTTGTGACATTTCATTATTGCATGACTTGTTCGGCGCACCACGCAGGCAGTTTTTTGCATTACCGCTTTTTACAAGCTTGGAATGAGCGGACTGCTTGCTTAAACTAGTTTTTTTTTTTCAGTGAGGCTGATTCCTCCAGCACACTTTGGTTTCGTGGAGAACAATACATATACCCAGGAATTGCAAGGGTTCTTGTGCTGACACCTCATGGGTGAAGCTAAAATCAAAAGCACACTCGGAGAAGATTTCCAGAACACGATGCTGCACAGTCATAATTCCTCTTGCGCAACCCATTTCAGAACATCAGGCATAATCACACACGTATCTAAAAAGCTTAGCTGAGTAGGCTGTGTCAAGGCGTTCAGTAATCCGCTTGTCACAGTATGATAAAAATATGTCGCTCAGCTAAGGGGCAATGCAAGAACCAATACGAACTCCGGGCATTTGAAAGAAGTTCTCTCTTTTCAAAGTTGACAATGTTTGAACAAAGATAAACAGAAGCAATTTTAAACAGTTATCTACACTTAACCTACATGCGTTCTGGAAGGCCACAGGGCCATAGTCACAAAATGCATCTGAATGAGATAGTTCTGACTAAATGTGATTTACTGGAGAAGGTAATGGCAACCCACTCCGGTATTTCCTGCCAAGAAAACCCCTATGGCCAGTCATAATAGCATTGAAGCTGGGCAGAGGCTAATAGAGTTTTGTCAAGAAAACAACCTGACCATGGCGCATACTCATTTTTACCAGCACAAGAGGCGCCTGTACACATGGACTTCACCGGACGGTCTGTACAGGAATCAGATTGATTATATTCTTTGCCAGCAGAGGTGGAGAAGCGCTATATTAGCAGTAAAAATAGGGTCTGGGGCCGATCGTGGTACCGATCATGAGTTTCTTGTTGCCAAATTTAAGGTTCGATTGAGGAAAACGCAGAAAACTAGAAGGCCTTTCAGGTATGATCTGGACCAAATTCCATCGGAATATACTGTGTGAGGAATCGATTTCAATAATTAGATATAGAAGACAGAGAGCCTGAAGAGGTGAGGACTGATGTTCGTGATATAATACAAGAAGTTGCTACTAAGGTAGTTCCAATGCAAAAGAAATGCAAGAAAGCAAACCGGTTATCTGAAGGGGCTTTTCAAACAGCTGGGGAAAGGAGGATGGCAAACGTAATGGGGAAAGAGAAAGATGCAAGGTTCTCAATGCAGATTTTCATAAAATAGCAAGGAGAGATAAGAATGCCTTCCTGAACACACTGTACCAAGCAGTTGAGGGCAACAGCCACTTGAGGAACACAAGAGCTCTGTATAGGACAATAAAAGATATCAAAGGAAGCTTCTGTGCTAAGCTGGGCATGATAAAGGACAAACGAGGCAGGGACCTCACTGAAGCCTCAGATAAAGACGAGGTGGCAGGAATACACAGAAGAACTGTACAAGAAGGACCCGGATGTGCAAACTCAACATGAGACGGTTGTAATTACTGATCTCGAGCCGGGCATCCTGAAGAGTGAAGTTGAATGGGCCTTAGCCAGCCTTGCTAAGAACAAAGCTAGCGGAATTGATGGCATTCCAGCTGAGTTGCTTCAAGACCTCAACTATGACGCTGTTAACGTTCTGTATACAATCTGTCAACAATTTGAACAACACTGCAGTGGCCACAGGATTTGAGGAGGTCAATTTACATCCTCAATCCAAAGAAAGGTAGTGCCAGAGATTGTTCCAACTACCTCACGATCGCTCCTATTTCGCATGCTAGCTAGATGATGTTGAAAATCCTCCAAGGTAAGCTGCAGCAGTATGTGGATCAGGAGCTTCCGGACGTGCAAGCTGATTTTCACAAGGGCAGAGGAACTAGAGACTAGATTGCCAACTTTCACTGGATCATGGTAAAAGCAAGAGAGTTTCAGAAACCCATCTACTTCTGCTGTATTGATTATGCGAAAGCGTTTGTTTGCGTAGATCACAGCAGATTGTGGCAAGCTCTCTAAGAGATGGGAGTTCCAATTCACCTCATCTGTCTCGTCAGGAACCTGTATGAAGGGCAAGAGGCCACAGTCAGAACTGGGCATGGTCTTATTGATTGGTTTCTGATTGAGAAAGGAGTGAGACAAGGCTGCATACTGTCGCTCTGCCTATTTAACCTATATGCTGTGTGCATCATGATGAAGGCCGGTCTGGACGAGTCTTCAGCTGGAGTGAAGATTGCTGGAAGACGTATGAACAACCTTAGATATGCGGATGATACCACTTTAATAGCAGAAATTGAAGTGGAACTCAAGTGACTTCTGATGCGCGTACAAGAGAATGAGAAGTATGGCCTTAAACTGAACATTAAAACGACAAAGATCATGACGTCTTGCCCTATCAAGTCCTGCAGCATCAAGGGACAAGGAGTGGAAGCTGTGACAAATTTTCTTTTCTTGGGCTCCAAGAGTACCCCGGAAGGAGACTGCAGCCATGAAATTAGGAGATGTCTGCTTCTGGGAAAGAGAGCCATGGCTAGCGTTGACCGACTAGTAAAGAGCAGATACATTAGACTGCAAATCAAGATCCGTATAACTCGTGCTATGGTCTTTCCAGTTGTGATGTATGGATGCGAGAGTTGGACTGTGAAGAAGGCTGACCGCCGAAGAATTGACGCGTTTGAATTGTGGTGCTGGCGTAGACTCTTGAAAGTTCCTTGGACTGCCAGAAGATCAAATCAGTCTATATTGTCGACCATAAACCTCGACTGCTCATTGCAGGGTCAAATTCTAAAGTTAAAGCTCAGCTACTTTGGTCATCTGATGAGAAGAGATGAGTCGCTAGAGAAAGATTTGATGGTAGGAAAGGTTGAGGGTCGCCGGAGAAGGGGTAGGCAGCGAATGCGGGGGTTAGATGGCATTCTCGAGGCGCTACAGATGAAGTTATGAGATGTTAGGACACGGTGGAAGGATATTTAGGTGGGGACACAGCACGGGCGATGCACTGGACGCAAGTTTCCAGATAAAGTATCAGCCAGGATCCTCCGAACCAGGCCGCTGATCGTAGCGTCAGCGCCGTTGCAGCGGTGAATCTTCGGCGGAATAAAAAAACATACATGAACGAGGCCGTTGCGATAGCAACTAGCTGATATCGCACGGCGCCTTTCTGCCGCGCGAGCCGGTCGCGTGGCCAGAGCTGTTTCTCCGTCGCCGCCAGAAGCATCGCCGTAACTGTGTGAGCAAGTTCGGTGTGATTTTGCGTCAGTGCTGCAGTAATCTGCAGCTATGGGCCGCAAGTGCTTTGTCGGAAATTGCAACAGTGGCTATGCAAGCTGCAAAGAAAAGTAATTTTATTTAGTGTTCCTTCCGACCAGAAGCGGTCAAAGGACTGGGAAGAAGCTATTCCTCGTAAAGACCGTGCGCTGAGTGTAAATGATGCTGTTTGTAGCAAATATTTTACGAAAGAAATGATGATTGAAAAAAGGTACTTTGCTGAATATCGTGGTGAAATTTTGCTTGACGTTCCAAAAAGAACCGTCCTGGCAGAAGATGTCATACCTTGCATTTTCCCACCGCCATACGCACGGAAGCGGAAGCCACCCATGAGCAGAAAGTCACCTCCACCGCCAAAGCCCAGACAAAAGCGACGGAAAGCAGGAGAATTCATCACGAATGGCGATAACTATCAAACATCGCAATGTGATGAGCAGCACGCATCCTCTTCTCAAGTATGCGAAGTCTCAATTGTGGCTTGCGCCGAAAAGGACTTCTTGTATGACTAGGGCAAGTGTACAGATGCCGTAGAAATGGACTGTTGTGAAGAAAGCCGTACCAGAAATCTCGACACAGCACCCAGCAAGGGCTCTACAGGGATAGAAATGCGCGCCAGCTCCACAGTTAATGATATGCTAGTCTGTTTAGATCCATCGTTTGCTCAGCTGCCAACCGCTGTTTGGAACTGCCACTGTGTGCAACAAAACGGCCTTCACAACTACTGCTTCATGCAAGTTGGCCTGTCACCATCAGGACAGCCCGTTCCTTTGAAGACTCTGCTCGTTCAACAGGTTACAAAATCAGCGCTTTCTTTAAGCACTTTTGTATTAGGCTGCAAGCTGCAAACAACAGTAGTTCCCGATGCGTGCCAGCTACGATGTCTAGAGGACTGGGAAGTTGTTACCCAAGCCCTGCAACATTTTCATGCACTGCACCTCTGTCCTGGCGGACCATGTCATAAGAACTACGCAGATGTACGCCTCGAGTGCGGCTACATTGACTCAAGCAATACTTGGAGGCATAACCGCTGCCCTTTAACTCAAGAAAAGAAAACGCCTTGCGCATATTGTTGTAGGTCGGGGAACACGCTTCGAATTCACAAGGCAAGGAAAGAAAAGCGTGTCAAGCAGCGCAGAGTCAGGGTACCGCTCAGTCCTGCAAGGAAAAAGTCGATTGAAACGCTAAGGAAGCAGAGGATAGTTTCTCGCAGAACGAAGACACGCATCCTTAAGATTAAAAAGACTCTTCTGTCGGAGTTATCATCGTGCCGAGAAAAATTGAGGGAGGTTGACGAGGACGCAATTCTCAAAGCTTGTGAGAAGGCCAACCTGTCCGCAGCGCAGCAAATGCTAGTGCGAGAATGCTTGTCAGTAGCACAACCAAAGTCGAGGAAAGGAAGGAAGTACATTGACAATTGGCTTCTATTGTGTCTCCTCCTCCACATTCGGACACCGTGGGGGTACTGGTTTCTCAGAGAGAGTGACGTGCTTCCGCTCCCATCTGTTAAAACCATTCGAAGGTATATATCTTCGGTTGGCATGAAGTGCGGTTTCAACAAAGAGGTTTTCGCAGCTTTGAAGGAAAAATTAAATGAAAAATCCACTTTTTGTAAGCGTGGAATGCTATTGCTTGATGAAATGCAAGTACGGCAGTGCAAGCGCGTGAACTCGCAGACCTTAAGCTATGACGGTTTAGTTGACGACGGAACGCACAAGAAACAAAGCACCGATTTGGCAGACCATGCGCCCGTCTTTATGTTTTGTCCGTGTACCGAGAACTATGCGCAGTCTGTCGCCGTTTTTGCATCCAAGAATGCCACCCGAGGCCCTGTGTTGTGTCAACTCCTCTTGCAGGCCATTGTGCTGATTGAAGACGCTGGAGCTATTATTGACGCCGTTGTGTGTCATGGCGCCAGCACTAATCGCACCATGTGGAGGCTTCTAGGTGTTAACGGTGGTATGAACAACTGCAGGAGCTTCTTCTAGCACCCAGCCGACGAGGAGAGGAAGGTGTACATGCTTTCAGATGTGTCCCACCTTTATAAATGCATTCGAAATAGGCTGCTCAACCAGAAATGCCTTAAGTGGGAAGGAAGTTAAATGGACAGGAGGAGTGGGAAGGAAGTTAAATGGACAGACTACGTTTCAGTACTGAAAGAAGATGAAGTAAATCCAGGAGACCTCAAAGCCTGCCCTCGAGTAACTCGCCACCACTTACACCCTTCCAACATGGAGAAGATGCGCGTGAAGTATGCAACGCAAGGTTTTAGCGCATCCATGGCAGCTGGGTTGAAGTACTACAAAGAGCGAGGTGTCGCTAGCTTGCACAACTGTGAGGGCACCATTGAGTTCACAATGAGACTTAACGATCTGTTTGACGCTCTAAATAATCGGCACCCAGTAGAAGGAGTAAAAGATGGCGGCAGGGATATTTCAATTATGAAGGAAAGCCTGAAGTGGCTGAATGAATGGGAGCAGGAGCTTGTGGATGGCCTTATAACTTCCGAAATGTTTCTCACATGGCAGACCGCTGAAGGACTCAGAGTCAAACTGTCGTCAGCTATTGATCTTTTACTTACTGCTGCGTGAATGCAAATTGAAATACGTTCTAACATCCAAGTTTAATCAAGATCAATTGGAAAGGTTTTTCGGCAAAGTCCGGCAGGCGGGGCGAGAGGACGACCATCCTGACATGCCCACGTTCCTACAGCTGTACAGATCGTTAAGCATATACGCTCTTCTTAGACCACCGAAGTATGGGAATTGTGAGGCAAAAGAAGAAGCTCCAAACCTTGATTTTAGCTCTTTAAAAAAATTTTTAGCAGAGAGAAGGATGTCCCTCAAAAACAACTTGAAACCATTCGTGCGAAACTGGACGGTCTAATCGATACAGATGCACGGGAATGCGAGGACGTTCTACCCGATGAAAGTGCGACACCAGAAGCAGCGGAGTGTATAGTATACTCTGTGTCACGTTTCCTTAGTCGGAGGCTGCAGACAATGTTCTCATGCCTTGTATGCAGAGGCAGCCTAGCGGTACCATCAAGCGAAGCCCCAGAAGCTGCCTTCACGAATACGAAGTCAAGAGGAGGGTTGACCCACCCAAATTACAAATTGTTCTATCTCCTGAAGGCAGCGGAGGATTACTTCTCGAGGAATGCTGCTGACCCTGACATCTTCTGGAACACACTTGATCACGTCGTTGACCAGAAGATTACATTTCCCTACGATGAGCATAAACATTACGCTGTAGCCAGATTCTTCGGCACTACATTCTGATGAGAATGCGTCAGTACTGCAGACAGAAAGCCCGAAATGCTATAAAAGAAAGCAGCAGCAAGAAGAAGCAATCACGGCTCTGTAACAGATAGAACGCTTCACTGCCTCGTACCATCATGTCATACGTGTCTTTATTATTTTATGTTGTAGATGTATGTCATCTTGTAGCTTAACTGTGCATATGAAGGACAGTTGAAAATAAAATTCTTTCACCAAGAACACCGTGCTTTTATACATTTCAGTGTATGGCTGAATTTCGCTGAAACTGGCGCCCACCCAGTAGCAATGAAAAACGTTTCGAAAACTAAACAAGGAACCTTTTCGGATAGCATACATATTCATGGAAAACTTTTCATTGCGATAGGAAAACTTTGATGGTGGGCGTATTCAAGTATGGGAGAGTAAAACTTGACCTCAACTGTTGTCTTTTTACGTGCAGAAAATATACTGTAAGAGCAGTGAGGTGAGCTACTGCATGTTTAGGTAAGTCAAGGCCAACGAACCATGGTAACGTAAATGTGACGCGCAGAAAAGTGAGGTATCAAAGAACACTACAGAAAAAAGTAGTTCGAAAGTAAGTGCCTTCATCTCATTTCAATTCACCTCCTCGACTGGTTAAAATTTCAGTTCGCCGGTTGCATAAGTGCCGAAGCGATGACCGGAATACTTTGTTTGCGTGTTAATAATACTAACGAGAATTTGTTCCTAACAACGTAGAGCTGAAAAGGTTGAAGTTTCAATTTATGTTGCATTACCTTGGCGTGACGAGAACGCCACCCGATCATTGAGACTTGTGTACTGTGATAGCACTTCAGCCATCGACATGCACCTGTGCGTTGTGCGACGAAGACAAAGAAGAAGTACGCTGGGCTCGCCGTTGCAAGGTCCTGTCCTCACAGCTCTCCATCTGAGCGTCAATAAACGCCTTTCAAAGAAGTTTCTTGCTCGCTACCACGGGCCATATAGGGTCCTCCAGCAAACATCTGCAGTCAACTACGTAGTTGAGCCCGTCACGCCCTCTGCGGACTTGCGTCGCCGTGGTCGTGAAACAGTTCACGTGAACCGACTGAAGCCATTCTATGACCCCGCTGTGCTTTCCGCGCCATAAGTCGCCAGGATGGCTCCTTTTTTTACCCGGGGGGAAAATGTACTGTGATAGCACCTCAGCCATCGACATGCACCTGTGCGTTGTGCGACGAAGACAAAGAAGAAGTACGCTGGGCTCGCCGTTGCAAGGTCCTGTCCTCACAGCTCTCCATCTGAGCGTCAATAAACGCCCTATTACACTTGTTATTCAATCTTAGGCGATGGGGAAGAATAATTTTCCTACTCCAGTAAAGTAAGTAAAGGAAGAAAATTGTTCAAAGCATATTATATTTCAAAACATTGCCGCATTCGATGCGGCGAACGGGAAAAAATATAAAAACCTCGAAAGCATTCGTAACACGTTAACGCAAAAAAAAAAAACAAATCCGACAGCTCCCTCTTTCCCCAAACTTTACCCCTTATATATCAGAAATCACCAACATGCAAACGACAGAGTGAACAATGCGAGGAGCGAACGAACAAACGTGCGAGTGAGCGATTTGTAAGACAACCGGAACCAATGCTGCAGTGACCTAAGGAAGGGATATTTCAGAATTGTTTGCCTCAAGGAACCCCAACAGCAATTAATGTGTGCCAAAAGAGTTCTCTCCGGCACACCGCACTCGCACATAATCTGACGATGTGTGTGCATGAACCTTTCCTTTTATTTCTGTCAGTTAATTCGCTTTCGTAAGCATGTGTTAATTTTTTTCGTTTTCGCAGTATTTTTTAATGAAATGCCCACCTCCCACGTAAACTCGGACATTTAAACTGAAAAATAAGGCGGCAGAAGATCTCCCCGACGCTGCCATCGAAACGCCTGCAAAAATGCTCGGTGATAGCGCGCGCGCTTCCCTACCTTGACTCGGTTGAGACGTTCAGTCGCACGTGCACGACAGCACGAACTCCAAAACGCGCAACCTAGTGCGCTCGTCCTGCCTCCTTTACACATTTCGGCAGGGTTGTAGACGTAAAAGTAATGATGAAGCAAATTAGCACGCTGTTGAGCTTGCCTGCTGGGCAGCTGGCGCTGGTGCTCCGTCATCATATTAGCATGCAGTCTGCGCACAGCGTCTTGGCCTACGCTGACTGCGCGAAACGGACGAAATAGTTAGTATAAAAAACGTTAACGCTCGTAAATATGTTTCAACGAGCTAGACACTGTGCCTAGTCCATAAGCATAGCAAGAATTTGCACAGAGGAAGTGAGAGAGGATGTACTTCAGTGGAAGCCTGCGGAACCCAATTGAGAACCTTTAAATTAAGGAAGAAAGTAACGAGCGAACTAGGGAACAAACGTGTGACCATAGGGAGAGTGAAGGAGTGAGCCGGTACACTGACGCACGAGTCAAAGCGGCAACGTCAGATAACAAACAAGACGAGTGATTATTGCTGCTTTGTTTTTAAGGCGCCGCCGGTTATTCGTGCCACAGGTTCAAATCACGCGGGAAAATTGCATCACCTTTTACGCCTTTATTTAAGCGTGCGTGAAGCCATTGTTTCAGGAAACAGTCTGTAGTGATGAACCTATAAAAAAGACTATGCGGGAAAATATTTTCGTCCCATCATCAGCCACAGTTTCCGAGAAAATGGCCTTCGAAAAGCACGTATTCCCCATAAAAAAGCAATGCGGCAAACTACGTCACAGGCCGCTGAGCGAACAGCCATCTCGTACGGCTTAGACGAACCACGGGACTTTATCTGGAACCGGCGCGGCCGGCTGTGTCCCCACCTATATATCTTGCACCGTGTGTTAGGAAGATAGTGGGAGACCGAAAAGTGTGGCGTGATATGGTTCATAGGGTCACGAAGAATCGGACACGACTGAACGACTGAACTGAACTGAATGTAATGAGGTATGGAATAAAACAGGTCTGTTAAGTCTATTGAAAAAGGAAACAAATGTTCATTCGAGCTTTCTTGCTCCCCAAAAAAAAAATGAGATAACCTCCTCTGAATTCTTTATCATGAATGGGTCCGCAGTTCTGTGTACAATATGAAAATGTTTCTGAATAAATTTCGACAAAGACCCCTGCCACGTATGGCGCTCAGGAAGAATGGCTCTAAAGGAAACGCGTTCTTTATGGGTTTTGGCGGAAAAGCAGATACTCTGTGTTCCACTTCTTTCTGCTTTTACTGTTTTGCCAATTTTGTTAAGTTGTACCTGTACACAAAGCTAACGCTAGCTTTTCGGCTTTAGAGCACTAAACTTTTTGGCGGAACAGTTTTTTGACACGTCGTAATTCACTTTTTTACGATAAAGTGGAAAAGGTGGAACAGCGAAGCTACCCTCGTTATCTGAAATCATTAAGGTGAGATCATTGTGCTTGATGTAATCGATGATTTCTTTGAATTATATGTAGTTTTTACTGACCCGCTTCAGCACAAGGCAGTTAACACCTTACAAAATGCACAATGTTTTTATAGCTAGCTATATCCTTCCGGATGAACGAGTCGTCTTTCACGGCTAACACAAACGCACGCGCACGGCAGGTTATGGTCACAGTCAAGTTCTTATCTTGCAGTTTCTTACTACTCACAGAAGTTTTCTTCTATGCCTCCTTCTTTCCTGGAGCTCTTTATCTCTTCGCGCTTTCCTTCTGTAGTTTTTGGTTCTTGCTTTTCTACTTTTTGTATTTAATAGAATGGCTTGTTGCAAATGGGTTCTTTTTTTTCTTTGTTTACCTTTGTATTTGATGGTATTGTATGTATACGTATTTTTTACAGCACTCTTTTTGTATCTAAATTACGTTTTTATTTTGGCCGTTTAGCTCCTTTTCTTTGATCTTCAATTGCCCTAAGCCAGGCAAAGCTTTGCTAGTCCGGGCTCCCTCTCTCGTTTCTTTACATTTTTTGTCATGTTCTGAGAGGATGAAAAAAGGGTAACGGAGGCATGACACCGAGAAAAGAAAGTAGAACCGGGCCCTTTGAACTAGAAAAAAGTATCGAGTATAATAGAGAAAGGCGGGCTAGTTTGTGACTAATATTAGAATTTATCTTGACACCGCGCAATAAGATAATGGACTAGAAGTAACCAGTAGGGTAATGCGCGGAACCTGAACTAGTTTAGTAGAACGGTGCGTCGCATTTTATACAATCACATTCTAACCTAACAAAGGATCATCACGTAAGACTGGTGCGCAGGCTTGTACGGGACATCGTGCTATCCAGATATGCAAACTCTTTATTAGATAAGTTGACCGAGGTTTTGCAGACACGCGAACGGTCTCCTTAATACAGTAAGCCTCGTAAACGTCTCTACTAAATTTAGACGTGGACTTTTTAACGATTGTTGCCTCGCGGAACGAAAGCCCAGCGTGCAACAGAGGCAGTGGCGACAATGGCTGAGAACATGTCCTCCCCCCTCCCCCCCCCCCCCATAAGCCTACTTGAAACAAAGCAATATTCACGATTTGTTCACTCAGGTGTTTGGCTAACGCTTTTCCGTGAAGGAAAGAAGCCAACAGTCGGCGAGGCCGAGGAATGCGTTTGGGATGGTACTTTATGTCTTTTTTTTTTTAATCTTTACTTGGATAATCACAGAGATTAGTAATGTAATCTGTTTAGGGGAAGATAATTAAACACAAAGTAGAAGAAAAAACAACGTGCCGATAGTGGGAACTGAACCCACGACCTCCGAATAACGCGTCCGGTGCTCTTCCAACTGAGCTACATCGGCCGCTGTCCCCCCTGCTACTTTCTTGGGTATTTATGTTGTCTGTATACGAACCTTGAGAGTGTTCACCAGCGCCACCCTCAGCCAAGGCGGCGGACGTGGAACGTCCTTTGTTACCGCCAGCGTCACGTAGAACGTGATCAAGAGCGAGGGCGAAAGCTGTGCTAGAACCCTCTTACGCTACCTATGACCGATGTAGCTCAGTTGGAAGAGCACCGGACGCGTTATTCGGAGGTCGAGGGTTCGGTTATCACCATCGGCACGTTGTTTTTTCTTCTACTTTGTATTTAATTATCTTCCCCTAAACAGATTACATTACTAATCTCTGTGATTATCCAAGTAAAGATTTAAAAAAAAGACATAAAGTACCATCCCAAACGCTTTCCTTGGCCTCGCCGACTGTTGGCTTCTTTCCTTCATGTATTATAACGAGCACCCTCATTTCCCCTTGATTGATCTGCTTGTAGCTTACGGGGGTCTCGGTTCTGGCAGTCTTGAAGCCATAGGTAGCGTAAGAGGGTTCTAGCACAGCTTTCGCCCTCGCTCTTGATCACGTTCTACATGACGCTGGCGGTAACAAAGGACGTTCCACGTCCGCCGCCTTGGCTGAGGGTGGCGCTGGGAAACACTCTCAATGTTCGTATACAGACAACATAAATACCGAAGAAAGTAGCAGGGGGGACAGCGGCCGATGTAGCTCAGTCGGCAGAGCACCGGCCGCGTTATTCGGAGGTCGTGGGTTCGGTTCCCACCATCTGCACGTTGTTTTTTCTTCTACTTTGTGTTTAATTATCTCCCCCTAAACAGATTACATTACTAATCTCTGTGATTATCCAAGTAAAGATTTAAAAAAAAGACATAAAGTACCATCCCAAACGCTTTCCTTGGCCTCGCCGACTGTTGGCTTCTTTCCTTCATGTATTATAACGAGCACCCTCATTTCCCCTTAATTGATCTGCTTGTAGCTTACGGGGGTCTCGGTTCTGGCAGTCTTGAAGCCATAGGTAGCGTAAGAGGGTTCTAGCACAGCTTTCGCCCTCGCTCTTGATCACGTTCTACGTGACGCTGGCGGTAACAAAGGGCGTTCCACGTCCGCCGCCTTGGCTGAGGGTGGCGCTGGTGAACACTCTCAAGGTTCGTATACAGACAACATAAATACCCAAGAAAGTAGCAGGGGGGACAGCGGCCGATGTAGCTCAGTTGGAAGAGCACCGGACGCGTTATTAGGAGGTCGTGGGTTCGGTTCCCACCATCGGCACGTTGTTTTTTGTTCTACTTTGTGTTTAATTATCTTCCCCTAAACAGATTACATTCCTAATCTCTGTGATTATCCAAATAAAGATTTAAAAAAAAAGACATTAAGTACCATCCCAAACGCTTTCCTTGGCCTCGCCGACTGTTGGCTTCTTTCCTTCATGTATTATAACGAGCACCCTCATCTCCCCTCAGTTGATCTGCTTAACGATTTTCCGGTTAGTTATGAAGGCGAAAGCTTTTGTAGGCTCATGGAGCGAAACCCCGTGCGCGAAAGTTTTGCGCGAGATATTTTCATGGAGTCTGCGCGTCGGATCTCTGCATCGGAGCTTTGGACCCATGTGTCACTAGCTAATAATGGATATATAAGGAGCGAAATTAGGATGAAAAACAAGTGATGGTGATTGGTAATGAATAAATGTGTTACAATAGATATTGACAGAGGTAATGAACAATGATGACTAATAAAATGACAAAAAAAACTAAAAATGACAGCGGAATGACCAATCTCTCAAATGACGGCTTGTAATCACCGCTGCTGACTGGGAATGAGTAAACATGCTTAGCTATGAGTGGTATTAACTATAATGACTAGGCATGACTCAGCATGACTATACTGTATGACCAATATGTCAAACGGCGACATGTACTGGCCGCGACTGGAAAAAAAGTAGATATGCTTTGTTATGAAAAATAATAATAATAATAATCTTTATTCAGTATATTGAAAGCAGCATACACAAACGGAAGCGCCGAAGCCACAAGTGGGCTTGTGCGGCGACAACCGGCAGCCGCGGCAATGTACGCGCTACATTGGTAATCCATCAGAGGCAAAAATAAATAAAAAAAAAAAAACAAGAAAAAAAAGAAACATTTTGCACAACATATTATCAAAACTGCACTGATAACATCACTACATATTAAAGGTGATCAAACGCTTCAACAGCCTACTCTCAGTGTTTTGCGGGTGGTCAAAGAAAATACATCGTCCGATACTCCATTAAAAATAGCTGGAACATAATAGCTTCTTGTTGCTTTACCGTAGTGAGTGCGCACTCTCGGTTTACGATAACGAGAAACATATCTCAACGGTACCGGTTTCGTGCTTATGTGCCTGTATGCACTGCTCCTAAAATATTTTAGTACTACAATTTGTTTAAAAAGATTGTCAAAAGAAGGCAAACCGGCTGTTCTGAAGACACTGTTGGGCAAAGTTCCCTGTGGCATGTAGAGGACGCTTGTAGCGATGTTTTTCAAAATCCTATTAACTCGACATTTCCATGTGAAAGCGCTGTTAAAAAAAACTAGAACACATACCGTATCTTAAAACACTGTACCCCAGAGCCTGGGCGATTAGTTTTCTGATAGGAAAAGGCATCATGGTTTTCAAATTAAACAACAAGCATGCAACACTTCTACGTTTCTCACAAATGTGGGTCAACTGAGTATTCCATGTCAGATCGCTGCCTACGTGCACACCAAGATACTTAACCGACGGGACGCTAGCTATAGGTTGACAGGAGCACTACGAGCAATATGAGGGGTGTAAATACATGGAACCTACACTCGGTACATCTTTGTGCGGGTTACGAAAACAGATAAGTCTGTATTTGGTGCTATTTATTTGTATTAAGTTTGTGGCAAACCAATCACTAACTTTAATAGCATCCTCCTGAAGGTTAGCCAGGGCGCATGAATACTCAGGATTGCTTGATGCTAGTAAAGTGTCATCAGCGTAAAGAAATACGGTGGATGCTTCCACGTGGTCACATATATCATTCACATACAAGTTCAACAACAAAGGAGATAAAATAGACCCTTGCGAAACACCGTAATACAGACCTACCGCGTCAGTGCAGATAGGCCCAAACATGACTACTTGTGAGCGATTCTGAAGATAGTTTTAATTAGCGCAGAAAAATCTCCTAAATCTATATGAGTACAGTTCAGAGATAAAAAATTGATGATTTACTTGTTGAAAGCTTTTTTTTACGTCTAAAAAAAGCCCAAATACCACCTCATTTTTCTCCAGGCTTTGGTGCAGTAAATCAGAGAGAATTTCAGTAGCATCCGTGTTCCTGACCCACTGACAAATCCGTACTGATTCATACTCAGTAGGTCCATGTCTAGCAATAAATGCATTCATCACAGAAAGTACGTGATTTTCTAATATCTGGGATATACGCAGGAAAGAGCCAATATAGGGCAGTAGTTGTCAATATTGTTATTTATGTTGGTTAATGTCGGAGAGACTGACGACACGGACCAGCCCAGTTGTGAACAGAAAAGGAACTAAGGTTTATTCAGGATTTGAACTTGGGTCGCGGTTACGTAGGTGGCGCTGTCTTGAGCCTTGTTAGGGTTGAGGCGGCCACGTAGAGATGACGCTACAGGATGAGAAGCAGAGTTGCAATTGTGCGCATACATAGCACGCCCTCCATTAAAAAAAAATTGACAAGGTTGCACACTGAATATCCTGTTTATCTGAAGTCACTGATTGGGCTCGGATAACGTACAGGAGGCTTGATCCTTCTTCCTCATCGAGTAGTATGAGGTGGGCGAGAAGGTACTTGAAGTGGTTGGGTAGGAAGGACCGGATATTCTGGGTTCTGTTGAGGAGTGCTTGAGTCGATTACCTCGTAGTCTTCCGGCGAAGTTTGGGCAGTAGGACGTTCCGCCGTTCGAGGTCGCAGGTGGATTCGATTTCTTACAAAAATGCCTCCGGTGTCTGTTTTCACGGTGTACCTTCTAGGCTCTGGTCCCACATTTACCACGGTGGCCTTTGTCCAGTTGCGGCTATTTCGGAGCCATACGGGTTGGCCAGGAACAAGCGGAGGAAGGTTTCTTGTGTGCAGGTCAGCATGCTTGTGTTGTTGCAGGAGCTGTTGCAAGGCCAAATGGAACCCGAAGGAAACGATAGCGTCCCCAGGGCGTCGTGAAAGTGCACAAGCGCTAGCTTGGCTCGTCTAGGACCAACTGGTAGAATGCACTTTTAGCATGGAGAACAGAGAAAATCTTAGTACCATTCAGCGTTACGAATAACTCTTCAGGGACTGGAACCTGATAGTGCTGTCTTTTCACAGCTGCGTTAAGGTTGCGAGGGTCCAAACACAGCCTTACGTTGCCATCTTTTTTGTGAATAATTACAACTGGGTGAACCAACTCGGATGGCTCTGTCACCTTCATTATGATGCCGTTCTCTTCCATCCGTTGCAGTTCGGCCTTCACTTTGTGCTCTTTTGCGCAGGGTACTCGGCGTGGAGCTGACACCGTAGGAATCACTCCTTCTTTCAGTTGTATAGAGCACACCCCAGGCAATTTCCCAATGCCTTCAAATACATCAGAAAAGTCGTCGAGCACGTTCCTTATGGTCTGGGTTGCTGTGCATGCAGCTATAGTTGTTCGCTGCGGCTGTACTCTTTTGATGAGCTGCAATGCCTTGCATGCGTCGGCGCCTAAGATTGCCTTTAGCGGCTGTTTGACGACGAGGGAATTCAAGATGCAGGAGTTTTCGCCCGCTGAGCATTTCAGTTGGCATTCAGCATATATAGGAAGTTCCTGCCCGCTGTATGTCGTCACTCGTGCATGCGTCGGCTTCATGTCTGGTTGCATACGCCAGTTTCTGATTTGATGCATGGGCACGATGTTCACGTCGGAGCCGGTGTCCAACTTGAACCCGATGCTGTGACCATTCACGCAGACTGTTTCGAACCATTGTGAGGCACTGTTTACGTTGAGGAGATCGAGGCTCTCCAGGAAGAATTCTTGTTGCTGATCCTGCTGCTGAGGACCTTCAAGGAGCCCGATTCGCTGACTTGAGTTGCTGCCTCATTGGCGTTGTTTACACATGCTCGAAAAATGCCCAAATGGTCTGCGCGCCGTCGGCGCTCGGAGGTTGAGGGGGGAATGTCTGGGCGACGCGGCGGCCGCGGGGCCCGATAACATGGAGGAGTAGGGCCTTGCGAGTAGCGGGAGGCTTGCTGGCGTACTCACATGTGAGTTCGTAGATGTTGTAGGCGTCTTTCCAGTCTTCCCATGCCTGGTGCGGGTTGTCGCCGGGCTCGAAGTGAGGAGGTGGTTGCAGAAACACACTGGCCATATTTACGGGGTTCTAGGTTATTCTGACACCATGTTATGTTGGTCAATGTCGGAGAGACTGACGACACTTACCAGCCCAGTTGTGAACAGAAAAGGAACTAAGGTTTATTCAGGATTTGAACTTGGGTCGCGGTTACGTAGCTGGCGCTGTCTGGAGCCTTGTTAGGATTGAGGCGGCCACGTAGAGATGGCGCTACAGGATGAGAAGCAGAGTTGCAATTGTGCGCATACATAACAAATATTATTCTTTTTCCCACTTTTGTACACAGGAACAACACGAGCACTCTTCAGTGATTCTGGCCATGTACCACTTCCCATTATGCCGTTTAAAATAAATAGCAGAACATGTTTCAGAACTGTTATGTTTCTTGTCAGATCACCTATGAAAATGTTGTCAAGCCCAGCACATTTATTACGTTTCAGACTAGACGATTCTTTCATAAGAGGAAGGAAAGCTGATGGCGATGCACCTTTTGTAATCTTTGTCCAGCTCAGTTTGGACTGAAATACGTTGCTCAGCTGAAAAAACGCTACTGATCTCATTTGCCAAATAGGCGACACTACACCAAAATTATGTTCCACTGATTCCTGGATGGACAAGCGTATGTTACCGCGTAACTGGTTTATTAGAGACCAAATGTTCCTTACGTCACGACGACTGTTGTGAAACTTCTGTGCAAAGAACTTCCTCTTTGATAAGCGAATAAGCGCAGTCACCTTGTTTCTGATGCAACGATATTCTGCTCGAAGTTTCATTTTTTGGCGCCCTGCGGCATCGAGACCAGATAGCGTCCTTTTCTTTGATAGCAGCCAGGATTTCAGTAGTCAGCCACTGACAGTCAATTTTAGGTGTCTTCACAGCCAAAGTTTTTTTGCATACTTTTTTATTTCACCTAATACCTCGACCACGCTATCGTACGCAGTGTTGCTAGTGTTATTATGAATAACTGAATCCCAGTCATATTCAGTAACATTATTATCGAACTTTTTTTGGTCTAGAATGATCATAACACACCTCGTAGAGATATCGTGCTGCATAGAGTGTGTTTTCATAAGGCGATATGCAATGTAATAATGATCTGCCAGTTTGTCTGATTACAGCTCCGGACACTGAGGAATTGTCCGGCGATTGGACGTGCGTGATCAATGCAAGTAGTTGTAATGCGATTATTAAGAATTCTTCTCTGTAGGATCGGTGATCTGTGGTTCAATGCCAAATTCTGCGAGCACGGTTAAGTAACTTTCAATGCCATAGCGATCAACCTTCATCAAATCGATATTGATTTCCCCTATCATGCACATGTTTTAGCAACAAATTTGATTTTCACTATTGTTTGCACTTCTTCAATAAATCCCGACACATTTATAATAGGAGGGCGATGCATAGCAAGAAGGTAAAATGACATACCACGACAAAATATTTCAAAGGCCATGACCTCTGCTGTGCCGAAGGAAGCACTAACTTCGGAGGCCATCAGTGATTCCTTAAATTATACCGCAATTCCACCACCCCTGCTGTTGTTGCGTGTAAGGAAGTAGGCATAGTAACCGGGAAGCCCAAAGACATCGGCTAGAGTGTCGGTAATGTTAATTTCCGTTAATGCAAACACGTCAACAAAGTCACTGAGAGCACAGGCCGAAACCGCAAATCGATCCCAGTATTTCCTGATGCTGCGAATATTAATGTGAAGAATGGTACAAGAACAACCTAACGCTGGCTGAAAGGTCTTAACAAAGGAGTCGAAATCTAGGAACGACATACTCTTTTGCGAGGAAGTACTTATCTTGGACCATCTTATCAACGTCACTTACAGACGTGATTTTTAGAGCAGTAGCACCCTCGATCTTCCTCGCAAATATTTTCCCGTTTCGCACCCGGACAAATTTAAATCCCTTTGCTTTGCCTTGAACCCTAGTTTTCCAAAAAAGTTCACTGTTCGCAGGAGTCCGGTTCTCACTGAAAAAAATATCAGAAATCTTTGTTTTCAGCTAACGCCCTTAGTCGACCCTTGCCTGCAGCGATTTGTCTCGCACACCTGGTGACGTGAACCTAGCCAATACCATCGGCGTCTGTCCCTGGCCTCCTGATAAGCGATGCACAGCACTCACTTGCTCCGCCGTATGGTCATGCAAATTAAGCTTCACAGCCAGGTCCGACAAGACTGCCGGCAAGTCCTCATTTGCCCTGACCGGTAATCCAGTTATTTCCTGGTTAGCTCTGCGTGTATACTGTTCAGTGTCATTTAGTTGCGATTGTAAGTGACTGATTTGTTTTGCTTGCTCCGATAGAGTTTCCTCAAGACAGACCACTTTCTGATCAAGTTTCATCGCTGTTTGCGAGTTTCTATTGCACTGTTTCAGAAGCTTGTCGTATTGTGATGACATGAACGTGACTGATGCTTTTAATTCAACAGTCGTGGTCTGCAGGGTCTGGAAAGTGAGCGTCAACTTATCAACGTGCATTGGTATCAGTGCAAGACTGTCAATGACGTCTTTTAGACCAAGGATAGCTGGCAGCTTATCTTCGAGGGATAATAACCCTGCTAATATGCCTGAAGAGCTGTCCTGCGACAGCTTCTCAGAAGCGACAGTAGCTCTAGAGTCTCCGCGACATTTACGACAATGCCATTTCTCCCGTTTTACAGACCGCATTGATGTGTATCTCGACTCAGCAATACCAGAACAGTGCTGCCCAAAGTGATCAGAGAAACTGCATTCTGCGCAAGTAATCTTACACTTATCTTCAAAAATCGCATTGCATAAACCACACTCTGCACTGCTATCAGTCATAGTACCAGATCAAACACTGCACGAAGAAACGCGTTGCAGTCAGTGGTCAGGGTGTTCAATTACTGAGCCGAGGACCTAAGTTCGATCCCAGCCGCAGCGATCATGTTTTGATGAAGGCGAAACGCAAGGTGCCAGCG
>JAJIZL010021344.1:58577-99778 GCA_023969395.1 Amblyomma maculatum
TACTCCATCAAATCAAGACCACAGCCCTGTTCCTGTCGCCGTGGGGGGCCAGCCAACAGGCCTCCGAACCAGCCGCCCACTTCAAGGGCTCCAACGAGAACACCGACTGCTGCCTCTCCCTGTTCGACACCAGAAGAAGGCCTCAACATCATGAATGCCTCAGTCTACAGTACCGGTTGCCTTGTTGCAGCCCCGGGAGCCCCCATCTTCCATGGACTGCGCACTGAAGATGCAGAAAATTATATGGACCTTTTCGACTATGTGGCAGAATTCAATAGCTGGAACGATGCTGCGAAACGCAGACAAATTTATTTTATTCTTCAAGGACCTGCCCGAATCTTATTCAGAAATGATGAGACTTCTTTCAAGCATTGGGAAACACTAGGAGTTTTGACGGCATTTGGAAGTTCGGTCCGAAAAGGAAGAGCCAAGGCCCTCCTCAAATCAAGAATTCAGCATCCTAATGAGGCAATCCTGGCATATCATGAAGATATGAAGCGTCTCTTCGGCCACGCAGATCCCGGCATGACAGAGGAGACGAAAATGAACCTGTTAACGCAGGGTGTGAAAGGTCAGATATTTGCAGGTCTAATTCGCCAGCCGCCAAACACTGTGGCCGAGTGCTGCCAGGAAGCAGCGAATATCGAAACGACCTTAGAGGCAAGGACGCAACTCTACAACCGGCCTCTTGAAACGCTTGTTGCAAGCCACTACGACACCACACCTACCAGCGGAGATAACCTTCTTGAACCATTCGTGAAGTCGTTCGCGAAGAACTGCGCCGAGTCCTACCGTCGCAAGTGTAGCCGTAGGTTGCGTCACTCACGGACGTCATTCGTGAGGAAGCCCAGAAAGCATTGGGCATTCCTCTGGCGACGACACCGACAGCTGAAACACAAGAAACAGAAGTTATGAATTATGCTGCTGCCTTACGTTGTCCGGCGCTCGGATGTGACCTTTCGAGCATTCGCCGCTACTGTCCTGTTCCCGAAAGCCACAACTTGGCTCCCGCCCACCAAGCCTACCAGCGACCTCAAAGCCTCAAGAAATACGACGCCTGGAGGACATATCACAACCGACCATTCTGTTTTCATTGTGGTGAGGCTGGACACATCCTTTGACACTGTCCGTACAGACGCATCGACCTGAGTGGCTTCGCCATCAACGCCGGACGAACTGGTCATAGCGAAACACCACAGGAAATCGAAGACTACCTTCGCAGAGCACAGTACGCGTCGTCAAATCGCCTATGACGGTTTCCATCACCGTACCGCTCAATCTTTGTCGCAGGGCCGAAACTACGAGAAACGAGGGTCCCCTAGTCTCCATAAGGAAATTAAAGTCAGCAAGACTTGGATGCGCGGTCGCTACACGGCGAACTAACGAAGATCCTCCACCGCCGATGGAGAGTGGCGACGCTTCAATAATTAGACCACTGCTACGCACGACGAGATCATCGATGGCCACGAGATCACACGTTAAACTAGCACCGTCGACCAGCAAAGTGAGTACGGTTTACCGCAACCGCGACCGCATCACAAGACAAAGCAGACATCAAACACTGAAGCCAACATGCAATGCGAGGACGAGAACAATTGACCTCGAAGTTACTGTCGATGGTTGCACAGTTAACGTCTTTGTGGACGCCGGAGCTGATCATTGTGTTATCAGTGGTGCGTTCGCCGCCCAGCTCAAGAAATTCACAACCACATGGAAGGGCCCGCTAATCCGCCCCGCTGGTGGTAACCTTATCACACCGTCCGGACGATGCACCACAAGAGTGAAAGTAAATGAACTCACTTGCCCTACGAGCTTCGTGATCTTGAAGCAGTGGTTATTCCGTGGCGTGATTTTGGGTATGCAATTTTTAGTAAGCATCCAGCCATCATCGACCTCCGCTCAAAGGTCATCAAGCTCTCGACGGACAATTCCATACCTACTACGGCGACATCGACACATTACATTGCTCTAAATGTCCTCGACGGAGACTTATCCGGGTTGTCCCGATCAAGTGTCGTCGCTTGCGTGGGACACAGCGACATTGAAACCACCGAAGGCGTCGTAGAAGGAAACGTCCAGTTGCTCTTCGAACGAGGGCTCGGTATCGCAAGAGGCATCGCTCAGTTCCTTCGTGGACAAGCTCACGTGCTGGTCACGACAGTTACCAAATAATACAGGTATCTTATCAAGGGGACAAAGAATCGAATAAAACAGAGCTAGGTGAGACGGGACCCGTGAACGACATACACATTCGCGACATACACATGCGTTCACGCTTCCCCTCTCACCTAGCGCTGTTTTACTCGATTCTTAAGCATGTACGAATCAGCTAGTATATGCCCTCTTCTGGAAAAAGATTGCTTTTTTTGGCGGTGTAGCAGCCATCCTGGATGTCTTCGCAGTCCCCAAACAAACCGATGATGCACCTACCCATGGCTACCAGCACACGTTCGACATCAACGCAGCACTACCACGGTATAGGCAACACCGGATTCGCGTCGTCTTGAAAGCTACAGCGAGTGCTTTTCTTCATCCTCTAAGGTGCAATAGACCCATTTGCAAAGCATCGCATTATCACACACGAACACGCCCGGCCTCTTCGTCAAAGCCCCCACCGTGTATCGCCACGCGAATGCCAAGCCATCCGCAATCAAGTTGGGGAAATGCTTCGCGGAGACGTAATTCAGTCATCGAACAGCCTTTAACGGCCCCATTCATCCCGATGAAGAAAACAGACGGCACACTTTGCTTCTGCGTTGATTACCGCCGTTTGAGAAACGTCACGAAGAAGGAGGGCTGCCTGCTTTCTCGCATCGACAATACTCTAGGCCGTCTGTGCAACGCTAGGTACTTTTCTTCCTTAGTCTTGAAAAGAGGGTACTGGCTAATTGAGGTTGACGAAAGAGATCGCGAGAAGGCCTCTTTGAATTCAAGGTAATGCCATTTGGCCTGTGCTCCGCACCAGCCACGTTTCAAGGGGTAATGGACACTGTCCTGGCTTGCTTAAAGTGGCAGATTTGTTTGGTATACTTGAATGACGTCGTTGTGTTCTCGGCAAACTTTGAAGACCCCCTGAAATGGCTGCGGACGGTGCTGGATTCCATCAAGTCATCAGGACTGACATTTAAATCGGAAAAGTGCCACTTCGCTAACGAGGAGCTCTTATTCCTGGACCACGTCGTGAGCAAGGATGGCGTTCGCCTATACCGACAGAAAACTGCTGCAATTGCTCAGTTTCCTCCAGTTTCCTTCGCCTTCCTACAAGAAAGCCGTGCGCAGATTACTTGAGCTGTGCGCTTACTACCGCCGACTTGTGAAGAAGTTTTCGCGCATTACCGAACCGTTACCGCAACTTACAAAGGCTGATGTGCCTTTCAAATGGGACGCGCTGCAGGCGGAAGCATTCAAGGAACTTAAGCACCGCTTACATACACCTCCTGTCCTCAGGCAAGTCGACGAAAATGGCGAAACAGAAATACATACAGACGCAAGCAGCGTTGACCTAGGAACAATCATTGTTGAGAGAACTGAAGGACAAGGGTTATAGAGTATGTCAGCCTTTCGCTGTCGAA
Organism: Amblyomma maculatum; assembly: GCA_023969395.1. Lineage (NCBI taxonomy): Eukaryota > Metazoa > Arthropoda > Arachnida > Ixodida > Ixodidae > Amblyomma > Amblyomma maculatum. The sequence continues at coordinate 62,150 of JAJIZL010021344.1, forward strand.
AGCCGAAGCGAATTACTCAACAACTGAGAAAAAGTGCTTCGCGATCATCTGGGCAACTTCAAAGTTCCATCCGTACTTATACGGCCGACCATTCAAGGTGGTAAGCGATCATCACGCGCTCTGTTGGCTGGCAAATTTGAAAAACCCCTCCGGCCGCCTAGCCCATTGAAGCCTACGTCTTCAAGAATTCGACATCCCAGTCGTCTACAAGTCCGGTCGCAAGCACTCCGACGCAGACTGCTTGTCACGCGTCCCCGTTGATGTGCTGCCAAAGACGACGAAGACGGCGTTTTAGGACTGGTAAGCGCCAGCAGTTTCGCAGAATAACAGCGATCATACCCTGAGCTGAAAACGCTAGCCGATTACTTAGAAGGAAAGACTGCTTCCCTTCCGCTGTGTTCTATTGTGAGCTGTTGTCCTTCACGTTACATAATGAGGTCCTTGTGAAGACGAAAGTTGAATCCAACAGGACCGTACACCTTTTTGTCCCTATAAACCTCAGGGAGAAAATTCTACACGCGTGTCACGATGTGCCAGCGGTAAGAAATCTCGACATTGCACGTACGTTGCACCGAATCCAGGAGAACTATTATTGGCTGCGGTTGGCTGCCGATGCCGCCCATTAAGTCAAAACGTGTCGCGTGTACCAGCGATGCAATACATCTCCGATGAGACCTGCTGGTATACTAATTCCGATAACACACCCAACTAATTCCTTTCAACAAATAGGGATAGACCTCCTCGGACCCTTCCAATATTCATCGACGGGAAACCAGTGAATCATCGTGGCTACTGATTGCATGACCGGTTACCCAGAAGCAAAAGCCCTGCCTAACGGTTCCCAGTGAAAATCGCCAAGTTTTCCGTCGACCAAATTTTCCTCCGACACGGCGACCCAGAAGTACTCATCACGGACATATTGTTCCGTGCTTTGTACGGGGGGGTTATTTACAGGGATCGATCCAAACAGGACTGCGGCGAAGCGTACAAACGTCCCTCTGCCCTTGCTCTTCTTTTCTCTTCACCGATCTACCTGACCGTTCTTCTTCATCTTCGGCCGACGTTCTACGAAAGCGCGCGACATTTCCCTCCTCGCAGACTAAGCCCGTCAAGCGAGTTACAGAGACCCTCTGGAATGAAATCGCTTGAGGCGGGCTACATGTACCACCTGAGACTGCCGTGACCGTCGACCATTCGCCGTTATGCGTGCTATGACGTAATTCAGGTCACTGATGCGTTCTAACACAACAAATGGTCCGGTGTAGTGTGACAGCAGTTTTTGACAAAGGAGGAGGGGAGGAGGAGGAAAAAACTTTATTAAAAAAAATGTAAACACTCCCAGGAGGACCTCTTAGTCCAGGAGCCCTCTGGCTGTTCCTTCTAGCTTAGCCCGCTCGACCAGCCGTAACTGATCTGCAGGTTGCGTGGCTAGGAGGGCAGCCTCCCAGGAGGAGGGGGTGGGGTGTTTGACGGGAGGAACGCGGATTGGATGTGGGCATTCCCATAAGTAATGGTAGAGGGTGGGTGGGGTGGCGTTGCATGTGGTGCAGTACGGTGGGAAGTCCGTGGGGTGAAATATGTGGGCAAATTGAGGAGATGGAAACGAATGTGTTTGGAGTTGTCGCCAGTACGTGCTGTCGATGTGAGAAAGCGTGGGATGTGGTGGCGGGAACGTGGCACGGCAGCGACGATAGTACTGAACAATTGTAGTGTAGTCAAGAGGTTCGATGGTGGTGTATAATGAAGGTTTGGGGAGGACATCCACCGGCGCCCGGAAGCTTAGTTCTCGGGCAAACGCATGAGCGCGCTCATTTCCGAGGATGTCCTCATGCCCAGGAACCTATGTGATGGTGATGGTATCGGGAGGGGTAGGTAGAGTAGATAATATTTTAGCAGATGAGTGTGGGAGGGTTCCTCGCAGTAGATATCTGTATGCTGTTTGGGAGTCTGTGCATATTGTGGTGTGCTGAGTCTGCAACTGACTGATGTGTGCAATTGCAAGTGTAATGGCCAAGCATTCGGCCTCGGCGATGCTAGTGCAGTGGATGGAGGCGGCATTGAATGTTGAGCGGCGAATGTCCGTGAATACAGCAGTGCAGATGTGAGGAATGTCCGGATTGTGTGAAGCATCCGTGTAGATGATGTCTTGACGTGTGGAGTACTGTTTGGAAAAATATGAGGCACGGGCTGCGCGACGACCTTTGTGGTGTTCGGGATCCATATTTTGTGGGAGGGGTTTGAGCTCGAGGAGGCTCCGCAGATGCGGAGGGATGGGTATATGAGTATGAGGTGAGGGATCAGGGGTATTGTAGCCCATTGAGCGCAAGAGATGAGCGCCTGTAGATGTTGTGCGGAGTCGACGTTGCTGGCTGGAGAGGTGCGCCTCTATGATCTCCTCAACATTGTTATGAATGCCTAATTGAAGGAGCCGGATTGTACTGGTATGACGAGGTAAATGGAGGGCTGCTTTAACGGCTGAGCGGTGTAGGACGTTAAGTTTATTGAGTTGGGTTTTGGTGATGTGATGGTAGGGGAGGTGGTAAGCTAGTCGACTAACGATAAGGGCATCTACGAGTCTTAAAGTGTCTTTTTCCTTGAGGCCATGATTGCGGCTTGAAATGCGACGAATGAGATGTGTTATCTGGTTGATTTGGCGCTGCAGGAGGTGTATGGTGTAGGTGGCTCTAGTGTCCTGTTGAATGTGGAGACCTAGCAGTCGGAGCCGTGGTACTTTGGGAATCGGAGCGTTGTCAAGGAGTACGGTGATGGTTGGGGCACGTGGGGAAGGCTTGATGACTAGGAGCTCAGATTTCTGTGGTGCACACGAAAGACCTATAGCCTTTGTATATGTGTGGATGGCATCTGTAGCGAATTGCAAAGTTTGTTCAAGTTGGCCAGGGCAACCCTTAGTAGTCCATAGTGTGATGTCGTCTGCGTATATTGCGTGCTGAAGGTCAGGTATAGTCTCGAGTATCCGGGCTAAGGGAGTTAGGGCGATGTTAAAGAGGATGGGTGAGAGGACTGAGCCCTGCGGTGTGCCTCGGTTGGGTAAATAGATGGTCGGGGAGGTGTAGGACCCGAGTGTGATATGAGCCGTGCGTTTGTTTAGGAATGCCTCAACGTAGCGCCAGATGCGTAGCCCGCAGTTAGTTGTGGCAAGGGTAGACAGAATGTGGTCATGGCTCACGTTGTCAAATGCCTTTTGTATATCAAGGGCAAGTATAGCCCGTGTGGCATGTTTATGGAGGGTATTGTTTAGGATGGTCTCTTTCAGGTGCAGTAGAATGTCGTGGGTACAGAGATGTGGGCGGAAGCCGAATTGAGAGTGAGCAAAAAAACCGGTAGATTCGAGGTCAGGTTGAAGCCGTCTAAGGATTACATGTTCATAGAGTTTGCCAAGACAGCTTGTGAGAGAAATGGGGCGTAGGTTGTCTAAGGAAAGGGGTTTTCCGGGCTTAGGAATGAAGTTGATTGCAGCATGTTTCCAAGAGGCTGGTAAAGTACCCTCCCTCCAATGTTGGTTGTAGTAAGCTGTGAGTTGAGAAAGAGATGTATCATCAAGGTTTCGAAGGAGTTTGTATGTAACTTGGTCGGGCCCGGGTGCGGTGCTACGAGTGATATGGGCGAGGGTGGACCGTACCTCCGCGGTGGTTATGTCCTCATCTAGCCTTGGGTTAGGTGGGGGAGGGGATGGGGGCGTGGAAGAAGGTGGGAGCGGGGGCGAAATGTATCGCTGTGTGAGGTATTGAAGGATGTCTGTGCCTTGTTGTGCTGTAGTGTGAATGAGGCGGTGCGTGTTGATGGCTGTCTGTTGTTTGGTGGCTGTGGGGTCGAGCAGGGTTCGGAGAATATTCCAAGTTTTTCTCGTGCCTAAAGTGCCCTGAAGGCTATTGCAGAGGTTTCGCCAGTTCGAGTTTGCCAGATTGGATGCATACTCTATGGCCTCAGTGGTAATATGTGCGATTCGGAGGCGGAGTTTTCTGTTGTGTCGTTGTCTTTTCCATCTCCTAACGAGGCTTCGCCTTGCCTCCCAGAGATGCAGAAGATGAGGGTCGATTTGAGGTGCTTGCGGAGTGATTTTGATGTTTTTAGTGGTGCGTTTGAGTGCAGACTGAAGCTTATCTACCCAGGCGTCCAGTGGGAGATTGCTGTCCTCGGAAGTGACTACCGCTAATTGCTCACGAAATTCTTTCCAATTAGTGAGACGCTGGCTCTTGGATGTGAACTGTTTTGCGCCATATTGCACTTGAGTTTGGATAATATAATGGTCGCTGCCCAGTGTGTCTGGTAGTACGTTGTAGAAAATGGGAGAGCGAATGTTGGTCAGTGTAATGTCTGGGGTGGTGTCTCTGGCGGTGCTAGTGCCGATGCGGGTAGGGGCGTTGGGGTCCGTGATGAGGGTGAGAGAGAGTTGCATAAATGCGTTGTACAGACGTGTGCCCTTGAGAGTGTTTTTAAGGTATCCCCAGGCTGTGTGTCCAGCGTTGAAATCACCTACTATCAGTGTATGTGAACCAGATATGCGTTTGATGTCGGATAGAAATCTGAGGAAGCCGCGTCCTTTGGCTCGGGGTGGGTCGTAAACGTTCGTTATGAAAAGGCTGGGGGCATCTGGTGTAGGCGGCAGTATTTCATTGAGCGTATGCTCAATTACTTGATTGCTGAGTGTATGGTCTATGGCCGTGAGAGTGTTTTTGATGAGAATTGCAGTGCGTGCAGATAGGGAGGTGGTATTGTATCCGGTCAAAGTGGGCGAGCAGCCTGTTTCCTGAATGGCTATGACATCCGGAGTATTTGCGTGGTTCTGAATGTAGAGTTGTAGGGATGCCCTTTTCCGTCTGAAGCTACGGCAGTTCCATTGCCAAACTGTGATGCCCGAGGCTGCAGACCGATGCGTCTTCTTATTGTGTGCCATTTTCACTGTGCGTGTGTTCCGTGCACGGCCCATACTTAGTTCGCGCGCGGATCTTGTCCGAGAGTTCATTGAAAATAGAACATGACACGTGTCCCGCATGATGATTTGATGGGCGACCGGCGGCAGCACAAGGGGCACAGAGGTACATGCACACAGAGGTACATGTGCACAGAGGTACATGCAGGTCCTCGCACACCTCGACGGAAGTCCACCCTATGATTACTCGACGTGCCTTGCAGAGACGGGCAAAAGCTGGGGGGTCTGTTTCAATGACGTGAACAAACTGTCCGGAGCGTTGTAGAAAAGATAGCCTGACCTTGCAGGAAGAGGGGTCCAGATGAAGAGTCGGGTTGCGATGGTTGAGTGCAGAGATAAGCTCCTCCGGCCTGATATCAGGGTCAACCCCCGTCAATCGAACGTGCGGATTCCGCTGCTTGGAGATTCGGACGTTGACGGAGGTCCGCGTGGCCTCGATCCGCGAGATGGCAGACTTGAGGCGATAGAGGTCCTCAGGATCCCTGGAGGTAACCGTCAGGCCGCGACGGGAGGCCCGCAGAGTAACAGCCCCGATTCCCTCGACTTCGGGATCAATGTTTGCCTTGAGAAGAGCCACCACTTCATTGCCGACGTGGTCCGAAGATGCAGCAAAGTTAAAACCATCTGGTGCGGCTGGGGATTGATGCAAGAATCTCCGGAAGCAGGATACTCACACGAGTCAGAGGTCGCTGTAGGGGCTGCAATGGCTGCGTCTGCCTGTAGAGCAGTTATTGAAGAGCCACTCATTGCAGCAGCATATGTCCTAGAGACCTGGGGCTGTTGTCTCCCGCCGGAAAGGTGCACCGCAGCCGTGGTGTCTTTGGTAGTCACACCAGCAAGCCGCGTTCGGAGGAGACTCAGTTCATGATCTCGTGCAGCCAATGAGGTCCGAAGTGTTTGGGAATGGTTCATTTCGGCGACAGCACACGCGAAGAAGTGCGCAGTGTGGCGGTACAGGGCACAGACAAGAGGCAAGAGGACTGCCTGGTTGAGGGACCAATCTTGCTATCCCTGTCCAGAATAGCCGCAACGATCTGCTCATGAACCCTCATGGCGTCAGCGTCCGTTCCAAGTTCTAAGCTGTTGTACTTCGGCGACTCCGAGTCCACAGTTGACCGCGGCGGAAGGTCCAGGGTTCCCGGCAACTTAGAAATGTCGCGTTCCAAATGGAGACTGGCAGATGGGGAGGCAGGGTCGGACTCCGGAAGCTTACCAGGAGGTGCAACGTCGGGGTTGTAGGAGGTCAGGTCAGTGACGATGTTAGAAGCCGCCTGACAGGAGGACGCGTCGCACGGAGACGGTGGCCTGCCTGGAGCAGCCTGGTCGGTCATGGCCTCAAGCAGCCGGTAGGCCCAACTCGCCAGCCGTCGGATAGCAGAAGGGGAAAAATTGATTCAAAGACACTGACCAAAGGCCACTCAGGGTGTCGTTCAGGTCTTACCGGTCCCCGCCTAGTAACATTGATGCCAAGAGGCCCGGCATTTCATATAAAATTCAAGCACCACGAAAAGCGAAAAGAACGGCCTGCCACCCAGCCGTCTTCGTCTTCCTCTTCCACCACGCTTACGGAGAGGTGTCCACAACCACACATAGTCACCAGGAGCATAAGAAACTTGTTGATGTCGGGCGTCGTAGCGGTTCTTAAAACGTTCTTGTGAAGATAAAATTCGAACTCTGGCCAGCTGGCGGGCTTCTTCAGCTCTGCAGAGTGTGGTAGCAAGAGAAGGTTCGTCATGAATGAAAAATGGCAGTATGGTGTCGACGGCACAGCGAGGCGTGCGAGCATATAAGGGGCTGTAGCCTGTTGTCTCATGTTGCGCTGTGTTATATGCATGAGTAATGAACGGTAGAACGTCATCACAGTCCTTATGGTCTGCAGCGACGCACATAGCCAACATGGTGGTAAGCGTCCTATTAGTTCGTTCTACCACGCCGTTCATTTGGGGATGATATGGCGTGGAGTGGCGAAAACTGCAGGCGCTGAGGAGAAGAAGTTCTTAGACAATGTCCGCTGTGAATTGGCGTCCACGGTCACTAATGATGACTGCAGAAGGGCCGTGCCGAACAATGTCGAGTCGAAGTAAGAAATTTGATACTTCAGACGCAGTAGCGGATGGTATCGCGTCTGTCTCACAGTAGCGGGTTAAATAATCAACGCACACAAGAATACATCGGTTCCCTTTAGAGGACCGTGGGAACGGTCCAAGAAGATCAATGCCAACTTGCTCAAACGGGGCTTTTGGAGGTGTGACTCGCTGCAGTTTTCCATGTGGGCTTGAAGTCGACAGCTTAAAGCGCTGGCATTGCACACAGCTGGCTACATATCGCTTGATCGTTGAACGCATCTTCGGCCAGTAAAATCGCTGCTATGTGCGGTGGAGTGTTCGGGTCACTCCCAGGTGACCAGACGTGGCGTCATCATGCATCATTTCTAGAACTGTGATACGTAGGCTTTCCGGTACGACAAGAAGCATATGTGCTCCCCCAGAGGCGAAAGTTTTCTTGTAAAGCACTCCTTCGCGAGTGCTAAATGTGTTCTTCATAGGATCGTTGGCGGAATCAAACAGAGAAGTTAATGTTTTGTCTTTGCGTTGCTCGGTTCGGAAAACTCGGAGATCGGGGAAGGTTTGTGAAATTGGAGCCAAATATTCATCGAAATTGTCTGAGTCGTTATCAGTCGTTTGAAGCGGCAAACGCTTTATGCACCACAGTAAAATTAAACTCTTGTAGGCGTAAAGCCCATCGAGCGAGCGGCCCACAGGGGTCACGAAGACTCACGAGCCAGCAAAGGAAATGGTGGTCGGTCACAATCGTGAAAGCATTCCCGTACAGATAGGAGCGAAAGCGCTGTACAGCGAAAACAATGGCTAGACATTCTTGCTCCGTAACCGTGTAATTTCTTTCACATTTACTCAACGAGCGGCTGGCATACGCTATCACGTGCTGATCGCGTCCATGGCGTTGTATAAGTACAGCGCCGATACCGATACCACTTGCGTCAGTGTGTACTTCAATTGGAGCTGATGGGCAGAAGTGGCGGAGGATTGGGCCCGAGGTGAAAAGAAACTTCAGATGACGGAAAGCTGAGTCACATTCGCTGGTCCAATTGAATGGTGCATTTTTATGTAGTAGACACGTAAGTGGATAAGCGATGTCTGCAAACCTTGGTATAAAGCGTCGAAAGTACGAGCATAGCCCCAAAAAGCTCTCCAGCTCTTTTACTAATTTGGGCACAGTAAAACTTTTGACGGCTTCAATTTTCTTGGGATCTGGTCTAACACCTTCTTTGTCAACTAAGTGACCGAGGACAATTGTTTCACGATCGCCAAAATGACATTTCTTTGCATTCAGTACAAGACCAGCTCGTTTCATGCAATTAAGTACGATATCCAGTAGGCTGTTGTGCACACTAAATGTTTGCCAAAAATTACAACGTCGTCCAAATAACATAAACAAATTTGCCACTTTAGTCCACGGAGAATTGTATCCATGAAACGCTCGAATGTGGCAGGTGCATTACATAATTCAAAAGGCATAAAGTTAAATTCATAAAGTCCGTCTGGTGTTACGAATGCCGTTTTTTCTTTATCTGCAATGTGCATGGGGATTTGCCAGTAACCGAATCTCAAGTCAATAGAAGAAAAGTATGAAGCTGAGTGCAGACAGTCAATTGCGTCATCTATAAGTGGAAGAGGGTAGACATCTTTCTTCGTGACTGCATTTAAACGGCGGTAGTCAACACAAAACCTCCATGTGTCATCTTTCTTTCTAACAAGGATAACTGGAGCTGCCCAAGGACTACAGTACTCTCGAATAATGCCGCGCTTTAGCATGTCTTGAACTTGCTCGTCTATTACATTACGTTCAGTTGCTGAGATTCGATAGGGCTTCTGACGTATTGGAGGTGCGGACCCAGTGTTGATCGTGTGATGAATACGACTGGTAGGCAGTGGCATTGAGTCATCCTTGGCAAAGTCGAACACTGTCACGTGTTTCAGTAGTAGTTCCACTAGAATACGACGCTCAGTTGTAGAAAGAGACTTACTAATCATAGCCATAACTTGGGTCTCCATGTCTGGTCGCACCTGCTGCTCAGTGACAGAGCTGTTTAACGCCGCGACGGAACCGGATATGCCTTTTTCGAAACGGGCGAGTTTTAGGCCCCTAGGCAACACAGTTGGCTCTTCGGAGTGGTTCACTGTCCACAGCTCAGTGCGGCCTCTAGTCACGGGAATGACGCAACGAGGCACAAGGATACTCTTCTTAGAGCAGGTGAATCTCGTAGGTTCTACTATAGCCTCAAAAGATTCGCACTGGTTGCGAATAGAGAAAACCCGCACGAATGCTGCAGATAACGCTGGCACAATTGTGTCTTCTTCCACAGCAAATACTCCAAATTCAGGTGTCGAGTCATCCACAAGAACCGAAAGTAGTGAAGGATTTAAAGCAATCTCTCCCGTACCACAGTCTAGAGTTGCACCACACTTTTGCAGAAAATCAATCCCAAGAATCACATCATGCGTTGACCGAGGCAGTACTGCAAATTCTACTCTAAACTTAAGGCCGCCAATAACAACATCCGAAGCACACACACCAAGAAGAACTAAAGGTTCACCACCGACAACACGGAATAACACTGCACGGTCACCACTGAACATTACTTTTCTGCCTAAACGGTTCTTAAACCTCGAACTCATAACAGATACTTTAGCACCAGTGTCCACAAGAGCATTGCTTTCACATCATCAACAAACATTTCCAATTTGTTCTTTAACATAAACATGGGCAGAGGTATGGACGTCATCGACTCGCCGGCGGCCTCACCTCCATCGGCCGAGCCTCCTAGTTTCCCTGAGGAGTAGGGGAAGAACGACGTCGATGGGAAGGTGACTTGCGCGGGCGCTGGGGTGGCGGCGTCACTCTACGATCAGATGCAGGAGATGAATTCCGCAAATATGTCGAATGGTATGAGTCCCCAGTAGGCATAGTCGGGGATCGCTGTTGTTCGGTGTGCAGCCGTCCGTGAATGTTCGCGTGGGGTCGGTAATCTTGGACAGTTGGAAAACGGCGGCGGCAGTATCTAGCGATATGCCCCGCAATGCCACACCTGTAGCACACAGGTTGAGGGCGCCAGCGATCAGCATAACAGTCCTCACTAACAAAGTCGCGACGTTGGTTGTAGCGAGGCTCTCGCTGCTGACGAACCACATTTCTATAGTAGGCGGGCCTCTTTTCCATCGGCTGGTGGTCATAACGTTGAGTACAGCTGCGCTGATCGTCCATATGCGAAGCGCCGCTAGGTTGAACCCACGATGTGGACAGGGCGGCAACATTTGCCTGCGGTGCACAACTCTGCCGCACATATTCTTCACTACAGATGGCGTCCCTAGACCTTGACAATTCCTCGCGTACAATCTCTCGTGTCATATTAGCCACGAAAACTGAAGGACAGGCTTCAACACTGGCTACAGAGGTCACATTGACCAGTCTTCCGAATTTAGGTGTAATTCGTCGCAGCTTGAGAGCTTCAAATGTTCTACAATGCTTTATTACATCAGCGGTGGTGCTCAGGTTCTCTTCGCTAATAAGAAAATTATAAACGTCTTCCGCTATTCCTTTCAGGAGGTGACCGACTTTGTCTTCTTCAAGCATAGTGGGGTTGACGAGTTTGCATAGCTTTAAAATGGCTTCGATATACGCAGTACACGTTTCTCCGGATACTTGCGCCCGGTGAAGCAAAGTTTGTTCAGCGCGCTTCTTCTTTGCAGGTTCATCCCCCAAATTTTTCTTGATTTCGCTTGTAAAGATAGCCCATGTACTTATTGAATCCTCGTGGTTATCGAACCAGTCAAAGGCAGTGGCGGCACGGAAGAACACCACGTTAGCCAGCTTAGTAGCGGCGTTCCAGTGATTGTATTTATTCACTTCTTCGTAGTGTTTCAGCCACTCATCAATGTCCTCCTCAGGTTTTTCGGAAAACGTACGCGGCTCTCGATAATGGGGCCAGTTGTTCGCCGTGGATAATACTGGCTGCTCGGTACTGCCGTCTTCAGTCATGTCTGATGGCATTGGTGGTAGGCCAGCAAGTCTACGGCTTCTTCGGTAGATGAAACGCTCCGTGGTCGCTACCCAGCACCTCCTCCAAGATGTTACGTGCTTTGTACGAGCGGTTTATTTACAGGGATCGGTCCAAACAGAACCACGGCGAAGCGTACAAACGTCCCACTGCCCTTGCTCTTCTTTTCTCTTCACCGATCTACCCGACCGTTCTTCTTCATCTTCAGTCGATGTTCTACGAAGGCGCGTGACAATATATTATGGTGAGGGTACTAAAAAAATATAAAATAATATGCCTCTGCCAGTGCCACTAGATATAAGGGGAACAGCAGGCCGTACCACGATGCTCGACGTGAGGCTGCCGCACGTGACAGAAGACAACTCCGACGTCGCCGCCTACCTCCAGTGTGCAGAGGAAGCCCGTCGACATGGCCGGCTGCGCATCAAAGACCAACTACACACCGACGTCAGGCCTTACGCGACGCAGAGTACAGGCCTGGAGACCCAGTATAGGTAGTGACGCCGGTACGCCATCGTGGACTGAGTGAAAAGCTATTGCTGCGGTACTTCGGCCCATACAAAGTACTTCGGCGCATCCTGACGGCACGGCCACATCCCAGCGGCGTAGGACGCGCCCAGAAATTGTCCATGTTGTGCGCCTAAAGCCTTATTACGCGCGCTAAAGGCCCTAGTCTTTAATTTCTCGTATTTTGTTTATCTTTATGTGTTCATTTTGTAATCATCGAGACGATTCCTTTTCAAGGGGGCAGTAATACTGGCATGTATTCAAATCTTTATTTGCTCTTTTTTTGATAGCTGCCGGCATGTGGCCTTATCCCTCTGATTCTGGTACGCGGATCAATTCTGTATTCTTTGTTTGTTGATGCTCCTTGTCCCGAGGCGCAGCTTTATCAGTTTGTCGCGCATGATGCACCGAGATGGGTCTCGAAGTTTTCTGCCACTCGCGTACGCTTCTGCAATGTTCTAGGTTGTGCTAGTCATCGTTTGCGGCTTCATCTAGGTGTTTCCTTGCCGCCATTAAATCGAGCGTTTGTCGGTGTGACGGCATTCGTAGATCGCCGATCGGAGCGCACGCTTGTTGCTATCGCCGCCACCGATTGCTTAGTTCTTTTGCGGGTGCAAGTCAGCCAAATAAAGAGTTTATTCAACTGAAGCATAAGCCTCCTCATTTGTTAGCAACTGCAAGATCACCTCAACGTAACAATATTAGAGACAGAGGCAGTGTTGCAGTAGGCTTAATGCGTACAGATGGCTAAATAGCTTTAGTTGGGAAAGATTTTTTGACGTTTCGTTTTATTGATGGCGGTTGCGTGCTTGCACCATCAAATGTGTTGTTTGTGGTGGTATGTTTCGCAAGAACAACGGCAGTGATTTTAAAGTGATTAAAAGCACACCCAAAGTAAAGAAACTTTGGGTGTGCTGTGTCAGTGGAGTTAACCTGCGGCGTTCATGACAGCTGCTATATTTTGAGTGCTGGGTTCAGACTGGCCGAAGCAGATATTTGGTGTGCTGGAAGTAGTGACGGCGTTGGAGAGGCAGCAGTTTTGAATGGAAAACGTTTGAGAGAGTTTCGTCGCATGTAAGAGGTTAACATGAAAAAATAAAGATGTGGGATGGACAGAAGACAATGACGGTGTGGTTGACGTTTACAAATTAAAGATGAAGATGATGAAGCATTCGGCAGCGGGACAAGAAGTGATTCATGGAGACTACGAGAGGATGCAACGACAAGGATGAAGTGCATCAACGCCGAGGTTATAACGAACGCAGGATGGAGCGGCACAGGCGTGGAACGAGAGAATCAGAATGTCCAGGAGGGAATGGACTTTTCGGCTAGGAGAGAGTAAGGCGGGCTTCCGCTCCGGTGATCTCATATTGTACAACACTGCACCATAATCATCCTGTTGTCAATGAGCCGGCCCCGGTGTTCCAGCTACCAACCCGGCTGCTACCTCCACCGGCATTATCCAGGTGGTAGCCCCACCCCATCATCAACTCAACATCACGTCTGCCAGCGCTCTAACAGGGGACCTCCCAAGACACCAGACTGCCAGGTTTTCAGTCGTCGAACCCATCTCAACACAGACGCCATGGCCTGGGCCCACGCACCGAGTGATTTGCGCATCGTGTAATTTTCTTGTCTGAAAACTCACGCAGACAAGCACGAGCAGATAACCAGGCATCAAGGACAGCTGCAGAAGCAAATCTTATCAAAGCAGTATTATTCTATCCCCCTGCAATGGTAACCGATGACAGGCAATGAGCGAGTTTGGGTTATAAGATGCTTAGCTTCGCTGCTAAAGTACTGACAGTGCCATTCAGATCCTCGTCTTCACACGCCTTGAGACCATGTATTTCAAGTTTGCACGACCTACTGTAGTATTCATCGTGCAGTTCAATAGCTTCTGAATGACTCGTGGGGCCGAAACCTGAGCTTCTATATTTGAGACGAAGGGTCAGTGATGCTGCAGACTATACTTCTCAGTAACAATTTCACAGACGTGTAGAATGCCTGCACAGATGAATTTAGAATTGCTGGTGCAGGCTTTACTTCAGTTTAATACCTTAAATACCCTCGTTAGAAGGTATTACATAAGGGGTATAGCAATGTAGCGATGATGAATAAGGATGGGTAGGTTGGACTGTGATTTTAACGATGATATTTGGTTTCGTTTGGTTTGTGGTGTTTAACGTCCCAAAGCGACTCAGGCTATGAGAGACGCCTTAGTGGAGGACTCCGGAAATTTAGACCACCTAGGGTTCTTTAACGTGCACTGACATCGCACAACATACGGGCGCCTTGCTTTACTCCTCCATCGAAAAGCAGCCGCCGAGGCCGATGCTGATATCAAAAGAATACTATGAATGAACTAATGTAGTTGCTCGGTTTTGAACTACTTGAATTGAATTTCAGAGATATGTTTGTTTCGGAGACCAGATGGGTGATGCATATTGTCATTTTGATTTAACGAATAATTTGTATGCGATGAGCTTGACATGCTGAGCTGCAGAGCTTAGGCGATGATTTAAAAATCCTTGTGCTCTGTAATCGGATGACATGGTGTTTGAAATAAGCGTATTCCACGTACGACCATGACAAAGATGAACAGCAGGGTATTTGTATGATTGGATATGGCCGAGAGGAACGTTAAATATGCTATGGTGAAACAGGAGAGGATAACGGTGATGATAGAATGACATAAATTTGCATTGACTTCCGTTAAATGTCATTAGCCATTCATTGCGCGACTTGCACATCAGTTAAATTATTTTGAAGGGATTCTTAGTCGTAGGTGCTAGTGACTGTTCTGTAAATAACACAATCGTTGACAAACATTCGAATATGGCAATCTAATTTCTCAGGTAGGTAGATAATATAAATGAGAAAAAACTTGGCCGAAGGACGGATCCTTGGATACGCCTGAGGAGACTGGTAGGAGGAGGACTGAGGAGTAGGTGGTAGGACTGAGGAGGTTAGACATTTGATTATTGATGACGACTGACTAGAAGCGATCAGCCAGGAATTCTTTATCCATGCTGGTATGTCGGTATGTAAGTTTAGGCGAGAAAGATTAAGAAATAAGTGGTTGTGAGGAAGCTTGTCACTGCCTTAGCGAAGTCGAAGAGAGTTGCATCAGTTTGGAGGCTAGCATCAAGGTTAGCACACAAGTAATGAACGAAAAGTGCTAGTTGTCTTTCACAGGACTGTCATTTGCGAAATTCTTGCTGCGATGAGTAAACAAATGAGTAAAAAATGAGATGAGTAAAAAATCGTTGAAGTTTAAATAACGTGTTCCGTGAGTTTACATGGCATGCTAATGAGTGATAAGGGCCGGTAATTAGGTGGTGAATCTTTGTAAGCCGTCTTGTGTATCGGACGACCTGTTACACATTCTAGTGGCGTATGATACCTGTAGAAAGAGACTGCCAGAACAGCTACTATAAAGACTCAGAAGGAGTGCGAATAACGTTTTTAGTACCTATGTGTTGGAAAGCCAGCAGATGGTGAGAGTTTTAGTTTATCTATAAGACATGATATGCAGGTTACAGAGAAAGTAATGGCTGGCATTAAAATTCTTTGGTCATTCGCTTTCGTGAGGGGGAGGGGGCATGGCTCCTGTTCATTGGTGAATACAAATGCGAAAGCAGAATTAAATATGTGAGCACACTCAACGTTGGAAACAGCACGCGCGGAATCATCGGTGAGGGTAGCAGTTTATAAAGTTTGCGGGTTTAAAAGCTGCGAAAATATAGTTGTATTATCGCAAGTATGTTCAGCAGGTACGTATGATAGAATGAGCGTTTAAGTTTTTCTACTGCGAGCAGGTATGTCTTTTCGGCACCGTAATATTTTCTCATGCGCAGTCATTTGACAGTCTGTTTGGCACTGCTCAACCGAAGTTTCTTTTTGTTTTCTAATCTTACCAGAACATTGGGGAACCATGGTTCCTGCATGCTTGAGCAGAAGCTGCATTTGGAAACATATTTGTTAGAAAGTTCATTCATTTTATGAGTAAATCTTGACCAATTTTCGTGGATGAGTTGTTCCTGAAAGAGCGCTGAAAAAATGAAAAAAAAAAACGTCCATTGCTCCGTATATGACCTCATAGTGTTCTTTGTTATAGTGTTTGTTTTTAGAAGTTCTTTCTGGTTTGAGTGAAAGTAAAATCGATGACCCTGTGATCAACGTAGGATTAAAATTGTGTTGGTTTGTTGGGTTTAACGTGCCAAAGCGACTAAGGCTCTGAGAGACAGCGTAGTGGAGGGCTCCTGAAAATTTCGACCACCTGCGATTCCTTAAAGTGCACTGGCATCGTACAGCACATGGGCGCTTAGCTTTTCTCCTCCACCGAAAAGCGGCCGTCAATGCCGGGTTTCGATCCCGCATCCTTGGGCACAGTGAGATTAAAATTTAAGCACACATCCACTAACTCCCGTGGTTCGTCCTGTCTAAAATAGGATGACAAGGATTATTCCAATCTATGCCCAGGGTAGGTATATTCTTCAAAAAGTAGAACGTGCGCATTATGGTGTTTTATTGTAAGTTCGTTCAGAATGTTTTGCAGCTTTAGAGGGAATTCGGTGCTATTGCGGTGCTCCCCAGGTGCGGCGAACAAGGATTCTGATCGAACGCCTTCGCCCTCCAGGCGCCAAGTCTCATTTCAAGAGAGCTGGTAACTTGACAGCCGAGTCTGAAACATGCTTCCAAGGAACTGCTCAGAAGAGAGGGCGTCTTTCTTGTCAGCGTTCAGGCGGACAGTCACCGCTTTTCAAGGTGGTGGTCAAGCTGCGTGATTGCTTTACTGTCACAACTTTGTCACATCGTCTTCTCCAACCAGCCCTTGACAATGGCTTGGGACAACGGGATATCAAAGCTTCGATATTTACCTCCCCACCGCCAATATAACCGTTTGGGTGCGCTTTCTTTTCGATGTTCGCCGGCTTCGGGAATCGAAAACTCTGCCTGCCTCTAATACACCCAGTACGACCGTGTTTACAGTTCAAGCTTACCTGACGTCTGGATCGGAACTTCGGGTTATGTTGTGTCGGGTGTCGACTCGGACGTCGCCCCGAGGACCTTGCTTCTTTATTCGGTTGTTCTACACACAAGGCTGTGGAAGCACATTACATGTGGACAGGACGCACATGTCTGGTTACGCTACAAGGGCGTCTGTCTCCTGCGGCTCGCTTCTCACTTTATGGGGGAATTTTGCAGCACTTGGAGAGGAGAGGAGCAATATGTTATTGGTGCTTCCGCCCAGACCAAATGAGAGCTTTCTGCCCATATCCAGAGCGAACCTCTACGAAGGACTGGTTCCTATGAATATCGTTGTGGCCCTTGCCGTAAATAGGACCATGACATGTTCAATGACTGCCCAGTACAGCTCCGCGCCATAGAGGAACGCCATATGCGCTACCAGAATCATCGCATGAAGCCACGGCTGGAGCTACCAAATGATCTCTTGTCAACATCGAACCGCTTTTCACTGCTCCAACTTAACGAAGAGGAGACCACCGCTAAACCGGCTGTAATGAAGGGTTCTCCGCAACCAGAACGTATGATCAAGCATTGAGGCACGGCAAAGCGCGCTCTACTAGAAGACCGCAAATCTCTGACCTCGCTGATGAACCTACAGATGAAATTGTCGAATTGGACAAACGGCTTGCAGGTGCGCAGGAGCGAGTTCAACGTATCTCCCAAAAACGAGCCTTCGCCATTTGATCATCCTCCTACTGCGCCTCAGTCACCTTCAGAGCTCACTTGCCCCTTGTCCACCACAAGCACCTGTCACGTTGTCTGCTGGGGAACTGCTCCATTTCGTGGCGCAGCAACTCCAACAGCTCGCAAAGGTAATAATTGCTAACCTTTCGCTATTTCCTAAATATGAATTCAACATTGAAGAGCAACCGCCACGTGTTGCAAAGGGACTGCCGAGGTTTCGGGCCAGATTCGTAGACGACTGCGGATAAGTAAACGTCTTGGCTGGGGTTACTTTTACAAGAAACAAATGCTCTATCCCAGCTTTCTGGCTTCATTTTCTGCTCTTTTCGCAAATAGTCTGGCAAAGCAGCCATATATGTAGCCGATTGTTTTAACCAGACTGAGGTTTCACAGGCGCTATGTTGCAACAAATGGCAAGAGTAGTGGCTGTGCTAATTCGCCCCCCCCCCCCCAAACCGATGTAATTCTTGTCTCACGCTACATACATCCGTACAGTGGTGGAGCTCCTAAAATACAGCTGGGGTGGATTAATAATTATAATTATTTCACAGGAAGGGAAAAACGCAGTATCTGTCACACGTTTCTGTGGACACCTGACCCGCGCCATAATAGAAAAGAGGAAAGTGGACATGAAAGTGGAAAAGGAGAAAGAGGAGCCGTATTGGAGGGCACATTCGACCACCAGGAAATTTTTAAAGTACAATGACATCACACAGCAGATGGACACCGCTGCGCTTCGCTCCCATCGAAACGCAGCCGCTAGAGTCGGGTTTGAACGGGTATTCTGGAACAGTAGTCACGCATTTTAACTATACTGCACCACTAAGGAGGGGCAGAGTTGCGCACCTTAATTAAAAATACCCGAGATGTCCTATTTTGGTTTGTGACCTTACTGCCCGCACCAAACTTGGGGTTACACCTTTTCTACTGTTCGGGGAAGTGTAGTGTTGGACGCATTTACTCATACAGAGCTTGTGCTCCTTAACTCATCAGCAAGCACAGCATGACATTGGGGTCATTCCAGTTCACCGCTGTCTTCTACAGACCTCACATGATGGTGTAGTGCACGTCTTGGGTCATGAGACCGAGAACTAGACTGCTGGATCAGTGATCATTATTTCTTACTCATTCGTTTGCATCCTCATTGCCAGCGCCGCCGTAGACGTTACTGCTTGGTCACAGAGTGGGACTCGTTCGGAACGCTACTAAGCAACTCCCTACCGGCAGCTACGGATCAACAGGAAACTTTGCGCACAGCCATACAAGCTGCAGCTCATTCCAGTTGGGTAGAGGAAACCGACCGCCTCCGGATCTTCATATTGTTCAGGGCTGCTCGTCGTAGTGAGGAACTGGCGCTCAGTAGAGAACCACTCTCTTTTGAACGCCGAGACACACTACACCGGCTAACAGCAGCTGCACGCTGACATGAGAAGCGCCTTCCACTCTAGCGATGGTAGGACTGGTGTTCATTTCTAAATTTATTGTTAACTACACAATCAATACGGCGCATCTTCCGATCCATGGAAATCAGCAGACGTTTAAAGGACACAGTAGGAAACGCCTAACATCTGCACAGGCGCAAACACGGTTTGCAATATTGATGGTCAGAAATTTATTTCCGGTTTTCGACCACATTCCGCCTCCATTCTCCAGCTTGAATTATCTGCCGTCAGCAGCAGACTCACGTCCAAACAAGGAGGACCTTGAAGGTATTGAAAAATATTTCACAGTGGCAGAGTTTATTGCAGCTGCTGACCAAACGGAACCACGCTAAGCTCCAGGGCCGGAGGGACTGACATATTAACTTGTTAGAATATTGACCAGCCAGCTTTAGTGTGGCTATTCGGCAACCTTCGCCCAATAGCGCTTACTTTCACACTTTGCAAGCTAGAGAAAGTATGTTAGCTCTGCGACTGTCATCGTGGCTTCAACGATAGAACTGGTACCACCCAGCTCAGATAGTCTTTCACCTTCACAGAGGCACTGAGGAATAGGTTGGATAACCTTTCAGGTATACTGTTACAAGGAGGAAGATATCTCACAAAACCCGGAACATTTTAAAAACGGACGTCCACAAGGCCTATGACAACGTCAGCCACACAGTGATCCTATCCATTTTACGCTGGCTTCGCTTGCGTCCCAGAGCATGCAACTTTGTCAGATCACTCTTAGAAGATCATTTCATCTCTATACGCATTGATAAAGAACGTGTTGGACATCCTCTTCAGCCGGAGCATACCTACTGCAGGGCGAAGGACTCTCCATATTCCTTCAAATAACTCATTCCTGTGCAAGCTGCATCCACTAGACCCCTGCGAACTTCTTCACCTCATCCGCTACCTAACTTTCTGCCGCCCCCTGCTAGGCTTTCCTTCCCTTGGAATCCAGTTTGTTACCCTAAGCGACCATCGGTTATCCTCTCTTCGCACTACATGTCCTGTGCATGCCCATTTCTTCTTGATGTCCACTATAATGTCAGAAACTAGAGTTATTTCTTTGACCCACATTGCATGCTTCCCATTTTTTAACATTACCTCTACCATTTTTCGTTCCACAGCCCTCTGCGTAGTCCTCAATTTAAGTAGAACCCTTTTCATCAACCTCCATGTTTCAGCCCAAGACCGGTAGGACAAAACTATTATACACTTCGATCTTCATTTATACCTGTAAGCTACTAGTCATGATGTTTGAGAACCTTACGAATAAGCTCCATCAGAATCTTATTCTCCTAGTCATTTCCCTTTCACAGTCCGGATCTGCGGTTAGTAGCTGTTCTAAGTAGATATATTTGCCTACTACTTCCAGTACTTTGCTACTTAACATAAACTGCTGTTCCTTCCCGAGGCTGTTGAACAATACCTTAGTCTTCTGCATAATTATTTTCTAGCCTATCTTTCTCCTTTTCCTGTCTAAGTCAGCAATCATTCATTGCAGTTTATCCCCTGAGTTAGTTATCAAGGCAATGTCAGCAGCGAATTGCAGGATTTTGAGGTAATCTCCATCTACCCTTATCCCTAACTGCTGCCGTTACAAGTCTGAATACTTCATCTAAGAAAACTGTAAATATTACTGGAGAGCTCGTGTCTCTTTGAATAAATTAATCTTTATAGGAATTTTGTTACTTTCTTTATGCTGAACTATTGTTTCTGTCCAGCCATAATATGCGTCTACCAGTACTGTCACATACGGCCAGTGTACACCCTGATTTCGCAATGCCTTCTGGACCGCCGAGTTGCTTTTTGCTTTTTCCGTAATCAATGAATGCTATGTATAAAGGCTGATAATATTCCTCACCTGCTTGATGGTATGGATAGGAACGATAGTAGTGCACCATTTTCTAGAACCTGCTTGACCTTATGCTTGATTGCAGTCTAAGGTTGTCCTGATTTTATCAGCCATCAGCTTAGTAAATACCATGTATGTAACAGACAGTAAGCTGATTGGTGCGTAATTTTTCTAGCCCTTAGCTTCCCCTTTTTTATGAATTAAGATAATGTTTGCGTTCTTCCATGGTTTTTCTACCGTCGATGACACCAGGCATCGCGTATACAGGGTGGCCGATTAACCTAGAACGATAATCCTTCGACCTTCAACAAATCTGCAGTTACTTGATCATCTCAAACTGATTTCTCCCTTTTCATAGTTTCTAAAGCTTTCCTAACCTCTTCCTTCGTCACTGGAGGAACGCCTGATTGCTTTGCTCTACTGCCAATCACATTATTATCCTGGCTACTTTGGCTGCTATGCAGATCAGTATAGAACTCCTCGGCTATTTTTACTGTCTTGTCCACATTCATGATGACGTTCCGCGCCTTGTTCCTTAAAGAATACATCTGATTTTTGCCTATGCTCATTTGCCTCTTTACCGCTTTAAAGGGAGACTAAAGAAACCCAAAGATGTATCAAAATCTAAAAAACTACATTTGGTGACCCTTTCGCCCCAAATCTGGCAGAAAAAAATCCAATAATGGTTGAGATATTGCGATAAGAAGTTGAGGTTTTTTCTTCGTCCCGCCGGTCGAATACAAACTGTTTCCTCCGACTACGTAGTCGGGTAGAGGGACGCACACTATGACGTAAGTGGAGACTCCGTGATTGCTTGTGAGCCGGCGCGGTCCGCGGCGTTGAGCATCCCTCCGGGGCCGACATGGCAACAGCGTAATCGCAATCGACTGTCGGCTCACAATAAGTGACGGCCACAGACGAAATAAATCCAAACGATGAACAGAGTAATTTACCTAGCGATAGTCCATAGAGGAAGAAGAAAAATAAACATGGAGTGCTTGTATTGCGCAATACTTTACGTGTTTCTCAAGCTTTGGCGCTCCCTATTGCACTGCGTGTAAACAAACCGAACCCTCGGTCATCGCAACGCTTCCCGAGATGTTTACATGCAAATAAGATTTAGCTACCAGCAAAATTGTGTCCTAGATGCTGCGCTTGCCAGTTTTGATGCTTCTTCGCACGTTTTTCCTTCAAGGTTCGTGCTACAGCTGTGTGTCGAGCGAAAATTGAATATTTTTAAAAACAGTGCTGGCTTTACCAAAAAAGATCTACTGAGCTATTTTGTTAAACTATGAAATGAATATATGTTGCTTTGATTTGTTTATCTATGCATTATTTCCGTATGCATTATTTCCGTATGTATTGTGTTATCTTTGTGCAGATGACTGTACGGTTCTCTTATTTACTTCATTTGCGTTAATATGGCATTCTTCTATTTTCTCTTATTTACATTACAGCTCTGTTACTTTTGTATGAAACCTTTTTTTTATTGGTGAGTTTATCTGATGTTTCTTTTCTGTTGTATATTGCGAGTTTTCATTATGTTTGTATTATTTCATTGTTGCATTTTTGTTAACACACTTGCTGTGTACGCCATGCCTTGCAACGGTTTACTGGACTTAGTCAAGCTGCTCTAGCAGCTTTTATCCAGGAAACCTTCGAGCGAAACTGGAAAATAAACAAACTGAACTGAACTGAAATTACGCCCACGGTAGCAGAGCATGACTGAAGAGCCGGCGCCCCTAAATTTGTCAGCGTTGTGAAGTTCGACATGTTAAAATGGTTCCAGAGTACACAGAGGCATCCAGAATATTGGTTGCAAGTCGTGAGAGAAGGCAGCATGCTTCGATGGTTAAGAAGTTGTAATTTTTATACCGGCAGCAATGGCCTGTACACCTCGAAACATGTTTCATTATAAATGCGGCCGTGACATAATATGCAGAATTACTTCTCGGCTTCCTATGACCACTGATGCCAAGACTCGATGAGACCGTGAAAGCAAGCTTGGAGAAGCCCATCAGCATTCGAGAGATAGAAATTGCTATAAATGACCTGACCGCTCGAAAATCGCCTGGTGCTGATAGATTGGGCGCAGCATTTTATAAAGCTTTTATGATGGAAGTAGCGCAGGCATTGCATCGAGTTTTGAGCGAGGCATATTATAGAGAAGAAACGCCACCGTCATTTAGAAGGATGCACGTGGTGTTGATACCAAAGAGCGATGACCCCGTCAAATTGCTCTCCGTGAAGTCTTACCGGCCTATAGCACTTGCCAATGTGGATTACAAACTCTTCATGAAGGTCCTAGCAAACCCGTTGCGAAACGTAATTAAAGATGCTTTTGGGCCACATAAAACATGTGGAATTAAAGAGAGAAGCTTATATACAAATATTCACATACCTAGAAGCATTTTGGAATGTTTTGATGTGTTTGCAGATCGCGTTGCAATGTTGAAACTAGACCTGGAGAAAGGTTTTGACCGGGTTAGTCACGAAATTTTATTTTCAATACTGGATCATGTAAATGTAGGCTCAGTCATATTAGATGGAGTTAAAAGGGCACATGCAAATTATTTCACTAGCATTATCGTAAATAAGGAATTCACAGAAAGCTTGCAGATAAGATCGTCCGTAAGACAAGGATGTCCACTTTCTCCTCTGTTATTTGCCATATTATAGAACCGTTTTTCTTAAAGGTGATTAAAAATGAAAGGGTCCGAGGATTAATACTTATGGAAAGCGAAGTAAAGATATTGTCATATGCTGACGACATATCCGTTTTCTGTCAAGATCAAGACAGCGTTTAGAAACAATCAAAGATGCTAGTCGAATTTGTAGGCAAACGGCCAGCGAAGTCAAATGGGACAAATGTTTGGGGTGATATCATGGGGTTTGGTGCAAAGCACCTTCCCATTTTGAAAATGTTTCTTGGTCTGTCACAACTGCGAGGTACCTTGGAGTGCCGCTGGAACATTACAAGGATACGAAAGATTATTTGAATGCCGAACGTGAACGTGTCCAGTCAAAACAACAACCTGGGGAGGCCTTGATTTATCAATGTTCGCGCGTTCAACTGTATGCAATTTGTTCATTGTTGCGAAAGTCTGGCATGTTTTTCAAGCATTGCCTATGTTAGGGGTTAGCGTCCAGAAATTTCACCGATTGCTGGCAGTTTTCGCCTGGGCTTCGGTTTGGGAGAGAACAAGTCGTACAAATTTGTTTCGCTCTGTAAAAAATAGAGAACTTGGTTTGCCCATTTATTTTCACGACAAATAGTATCCAGGTTTATGTTCTTACGGAACGAACCGACCCTTTTCTGCATACGGTTTTTAAGTTAGACTAAGACTTACCCAAATTTTTTGTGTCCTCTAGCAACTTTAAACGCAGAAGACTGAGTGTTTTTTTTTGCGTGAGGTTGTGGCTTCCTTTAACATTTTAAAAGTGAGATTCTCAATAGAATACCTAAGCGCTGTAACCCAAAAGCAACTGTATAAGGGTCTGGTTGATTGAATGAAGCCAGTGTCGTTGTATCGATCATTGCACCGTGGAGGAGAAGGTAAGGATGTCCTAAAAAGAGTTAAAATGATGCCAGCACGGTTGTCAGCAAAACGTTTTTTCTTCCTTTTACACAGTGGTACATCACCTGTTAAACCGTGGTTCTGGGAAAAAGGTGTCTTTGTTCTGTGGTCGGTGGACTGCTTGATTTGCCATAAGCCGGAAACCATAGACCATGCCATGCAGGCAACCCCGGTAACGAGGCAGCCCACTCAACTGCTCGAGCGCACGTCAACCGAGCGAGGCATACCGAAGACTGGGGAAGCACGCGGGGTAGACCTCCCCTATCATGATATAACACTTCACTACCGAGAACAACCACTCTTATATCCCCCACATCATATCTCTCTCTCAAACACCCATCAAATAATCTGGTGACAGCTACAAGCCAAACTGACCCTGGCAACGTTTAATGCTAGAACCCTTGCTAGTGAAGCTAGTTTAGCAGTGCTGTTAGAGGAACTAGAGGGCATGAAATGGGATGTCATAGGGCTTAGTGAGGTTAGGAGGCCGAATGAGGCATATACTGTATTGAAGGATGGGCATGTACTGTGTTATCGAGGTTTACCAGAGAGGCGACAACTAGGGGTAGGTTTTCTTGTCAATAAGTATATAGCGGGTAATATAGATGAATTCTATAGCATTAATGAGAGGGTTGCAGGCATCGTAATTAGGCTTAATAAGCGGTATAAACTGAAGGTTGTACAGGCCTATGCACCTACATGTAGTTATGATGACCAGGCAGTTGAAAGCTTCTATGAAGATGTAGAATCGGCAATGCGAAAAGTAAAGACGCAGTATACTGTACTAATGGGCGACTTCAATGCCAAGGTAGGGAAAAAACAGGCAGGAGACAAGGCAGTAGGTGACTATGGCATTGGTTCTAGGAATAGCAGGGGGGAGTTACTAGTTGAGTTTGCAGAGCGCAATAACTTACGAATCATGAATACCTTCTTCAGCAAACGGAAGAACCGGAAATGGACATGGAAAAGTCCTAACGGAGAGACTAAAAATGAAATCGACTTCATAATGTGTTCAACCCCCGCCATTGTGCAGGATGTAGAGGTAATCGGGAAAGTTCGATGTAGTGACCATAGGATGGTGAGGTCCCGAATTAGCCTAAATCTGAAGAAGGAACGCAATAGATTAGTAAGAAAGAAACCCATCAACGAATTAGCGGTGAGGGCGAGGGCAGAAGAGTTCAGAATCTCGCTACAGAATAGGTTTTCAGCTCTAACTGAGGATGGCGACATTACCCTAGAGGCAATGAACAATAATTTCAGAGATATCATTACTGAGTGCGCAGTAGAAGTAGGCGGTAGGATAGTTAAAGAGGATACCGGTAAGCTGTCTAAGGAGACGAAAGATTTGATTAAGAAACGGCAGAGTATGAAAGCTTCCAATCCAACAGACCAGATCGAATTGGCCGAGATATCAAAGCTAATCAATAAGCGCAAGGTGGCCGATATAAGGAAGTATAACATGGAGAAAATTGAGCATGCTGTAAAGAACGGGGGAAGCCTTAAAGCGGTAAAGAAGAAATTGGGCATAGGCAAAAACCAGATGTATGCGATAAGGGACAAGGCGGGCAACGTCATCACTAATATGGACAAGATAGTCAAAGTAGCCGAGGAGTTCTATACAGATCTCTACAGTAGCCAAAGTAGTCAGGACCGTAGTGAGATTGGCGGTAGGGAAAAACAGTCAGACATTCCACCAGTGACGAAGGACGAGGTCAAGAAAGCACTAGAAACTATGAAAAGGGGGAAATCAGCTGGAGAGGATCAGATAACTACAGATTTGCTGAAGGACGGGGGGGATATCGTGTTAGAAAAACTGGCCACCCTGTATACGCAGTGCCTGGTGTCATCGACGGTACCGGAAGCATGGAAGAATGCAAACATTATCCTCATTCACAAGAAAGGGGACTCTAAGGACCTTAAAAATTACAGACCAATCAGCTTACTGTCTGTTACGTATAAGGTATTTACTAAGGTAATCGCCAATAGAATCAGGACAACCTTAGACTGCAATCAAGCAAAGGATCAAGCAGGGTTTCGGAAACGGTACTCTACTATCGATCATATCCATACCATCAATCAGGTGATAGAAAAATGCTCGGAATATAACCAGCCCTTATACATAGCATTCATTGATTACGAAAAAGCATTTGACTCAGTTGAAACCTCGGCGGTGATGCAGGCATTGCGAAATCAGGGGGTAGACGAGCCGTACGTGAAAGTGCTGGAAGATATATATAGTGGCAGCACAGCAACCATAGTTCTACATAAAGAAAGCAATAAAATTCCCATAAAGAAAGGTGTTAGGCAAGGAGACACAATCTCCCCAGTACTATTCACAGCTTGTTTAGAGGAAGTATTTAGAGACTTGGAATGGGAGCAGTTAGGGATAAGGGTAGACGGAGAATACCTCAGTAATCTGCGATTTGCTGATGACATTGCCTTGCTAAGCAACTCGGGGGATGAACTGCAAATAATGATTGATGACCTAGACAGAAAAAGTAGAATGGTAGGCTTGAAAATCAATATGCAGAAGACTAAGGTAATGTTCAACAGCCTCGGGAAGGAACAGCAGTTTACATTAGGTAGCGAAATACTGGAAATAGTAGGCGAATATGTCTACTTAGGACAGGTAGTAACCGCAGATCCAGACCATGAAAAGGAAATATCAAGAAGAATAAGATTGGGATGGAGCGCATTTGGCAAGTACTCGCAGATTATGACTAGCAGCTTACCGGTATCGCTCAAGAGGAAAGTGTACAACAGTTGCATCTTGCCTGTACTCACCTATGGGGCTGAAACGTGGAGGCTAACCAAGAGAGTTCTACTTAAGTTGAGGACAACCCAGAGGGCTATGGAACGAAAAATGGTAGGGGTAACATTAAGAGATAGAAAGCGTGCAGAGTGGGTCAGAGAAATAACTCAAGTTAATGACATTCTAGTGGAAATTAAGAAGAAGAAATGGACATGGGCAGGACATGTAGTGCGAAGAGAGGATAACCGATGGTCGCTGAGGGTAACAAACTGGATTCCAAGGGAAGGAAAGCGTAGCAGGGGGAGGCAGAAAGTTAGGTGGGCGGATGAGATTAAGAAGTTCGCAGGGGTCAAGTGGATGCAGCTAGCACAGAACCGGGTTAAGTGGAGAAATATGGGAGAGGCCTTCGCCCTGCAGTGGGTATAATCAGGCTGATGATGATGATGATGATGACAAGCCAAAACCTCTCCCTCCCCAGCTTGGTTGGCCTTGGCACACCCGGGCCGGTACGACCCCACATGCTCTCTATGGGGCCCACCTAGAGCCACCTTCAGTCACATAATGTTTCTATGCGAAGATTTCAAGCCACCGCCCCAATGGGACATCATGGACCAAGAGGGTTGGGAGATCGCGGTGTCCAGCTCGGACCCAGCAGCGCAAAAGATGCTAGTTGACTGGGCTGAAGCGGTCGCTGCCAGGCACGGCCTGACAGACACCAGCCGGGATCAGGAACCACCTCAATCCTTATAATGTACCCTTATTCCCACAATAAATGTTTTACCACTTCCACCGTACACCATATTTTTCTTGACTGCTGGGATGCAGTCTTTCTGTGGGATATCTTGCAGAGGACTTTAGAAAAGGACTTGCGAATTACACCCTATGGTGTACTGTTCCTGCCGGTCCATAATCAAGGGGGTGTGCCGTATGACCTATTCATGTTGCTTTGCCTCCACAGTGTATGGAAAACGAGAATGGCTGTGAGACACGCGGACGTGGATGCTCCCTCAGCCAGGGAGTATTTCATTGAGAGTATCAACAACCTGACCGCCATCTATGATACTCAAAGTGAGAAACCTGTATAGATGCCAGTTTTGAGTGAACTGGCTAACCTAAAGCGTTTTTGAAACTTTGTGAACCCTTACTTTTGCTAGAGCGCTTTCTGGCATTATGCTTTTACTTTGCCCACTATAAATATTGTTACGATGCGGCAAGCCGATGAAGAAAGACGACTGATCATTACCGATGGCGATGGTAGATGACGTTGAATGAAATGCTATCGGGCCTAGCGTGACCGCTCCTGCCCACGCCACTGCCCGCTTCTTCCTCCTTGCTGATCCGTAACATGACCCGGGGCCACCGAACGATCGTCCCGATCGTGGACGAAGAAGTTTATCGATGTTGATGAGTTCATGGCATGATGATGGGCATGTCTGGATGATTGAAGAAGAAGAGGAAGGAAGAAGAGAACGGCTTTCCAGCCCGATGGGTATGTGGGTATGTGCCATCACATTAGAGGAGAACAACAACAGCACGATGATTCCCAATGAATCTTTACCCAGGACACTCTCGGGCCACACGCCGCCACGACCCCATGGCGGAGGCCAAGGTACGCACCTCATGGCATAGGCAGAGCGGGATGTCTTCAAGTGTAGCGGTGTCTTAGGTCGTGGGGTCGGCAAATCTTGTCAGTGGGATCACATATGGCGTTCGGTTTTTTTCTTGTGTCTTGTGGTCATCTGTGGCGTCTCGTATCAGTCTCTCCTTCGTCATGTCTTGTGGTCTGGGTGGGGAGACGGGGCAGAGGAACAGCGAAGTCTTGCTGGTTTCGGCAGGCTGCGGAACAGCCATGCGATGCCTCCTAACCTTCAGCCGACGGCGCACGATGGCGCAGGGCGCCGAAGCTCCGGACCATTGATTGTTAACAGGAAATGAAGAAAAAAAATCTCGGCGTCGCCGAATGGTTACCGCTGAACGTTACGGTGCAAGCAGTGGTGAGTTCAAATCCAGCTGGTGGTAGCGCTTTTTTTTCTACAAATTGTTTTTTTTTACCTTTTTAATGTACTTGTAGCGCTTCGTTATTTTTGTTTTTACTTTTTATTCGGGCCCTTTGTTCGCCGGGCGTCCAGCGCAATAGGCAATGATGCAATAGGGGAACAATGACATTTGGAATAAGGTCGATGCTCTCATTGATATGAGAGGCAAGTATGTCCATTTTGTTTACAATGTCAGCAAATAGCACGTTGAAGCTCTTGTTGCCACAGTATGTGGGACACATGTGCCATGAGTTAGTAAAAAATTGAATGATAATGCGTTTTTCCTTCGGCACTTAGTATATGTATGCTTTGCGTGGCGTACGTAGCTGCAGTCGAGCGGTCAGATCAGGGTTAACTGGAGCTCGCAGTCGAAGTGGCGACGGCGGTGATATGCTGGCTCAGAAGTGTGAACGAAAGAGCGTGTCGGCGGCAGCGCATTTCGCTCGCTCGCGCCTCCGAATGCTCAAATGTGAACGCGTCAGGTGCATCTGCTGCTCCAAGCTCGTAATGCAGGCGCTGCAGGTCCAAGCTTGAAACTATCCGAGCACGTATGAAGTGCCTGAGCGGGAATATAATCGAAACTGAAGTGGGAGCCTGTGGCGCCTCCAAGTATATATTTGTATTTGCCTTGCAATGTTTACGTTGTCTTTTCGCCGTCGTTTACGTATGATAAAAGCGTTTATCACTATCGAGACAAAACCTACGACCGCATTCAAATGGGCAACGTAATTCGCATTTTTCAGCAACTGGAATCCCTAGCGCGTCACGTGATTTGTAGTTGCGAGTTTCGGCTGCGGCGGCGATACCTGCATATCTGTTCTTCCTCATTATACCTTATAACAGCTCTGTTTTCAGCAAGGGTGTATTTTTTGTAATCAGGAATTGGCATTCTATCGATGCAAGCCCACTTCAGTTTTCTGTTTAGTGTCCCTTTAAGGCTGTCCCGTTGTTTAGAGTATGCTCAATTGTTCTCATGTTATGTTTACTTATGTCGGCCACTTTACACATAATTGATTAGCTTTGGCATCTCTGTGAGTTCTATCCTGTCTTTTTTGTCGGAAGCTTTCATACTTTGGCGTTTCTTTATCTTTCGTCACCTTAGACAGTTTACAGGTATTCTCTGCAACTGTTATACCGCATACTTTTACCACGCACTCAGTAATGATATCTCTGAAATTATTGCTCATTGATTTTAGGCTAATGTTATTAACATCGGTTTTAGCCGCCTATCTATTCTGTAGCGAGATCCTGAACTGTCCTCCCCCTAACCGCTAATTCTTTGATGGACTTGTTTCTTAATAATCTGTTTCGTTCCCGTTTCATCTAGAACAATTCGAGACCTTACCATCCTGTGGTCACTGCGTCGCACTTTCCCGATTACCTCTACATCCTGCATAATGGCGGAGTTAGAGTATAGTATGAAATCATGATCATTTTTAGTCTCCCCGTTAGGACTTTTCCATGTTCAATTCCGGTTGTTTTCGTTGCTGAAGACTGATTTGTATACCTTATTTCGCTCTGCAAACTCAACTAGTAGCTCCCTGATATTCCTAGAACCAATACCATAGTCACCTACTGTTGAAAAAAGAAAGAAACAGTTCAAACGGAC
This sequence comes from Amblyomma maculatum, assembly GCA_023969395.1. Lineage (NCBI taxonomy): Eukaryota > Metazoa > Arthropoda > Arachnida > Ixodida > Ixodidae > Amblyomma > Amblyomma maculatum. The sequence continues at coordinate 92,662 of JAJIZL010021344.1, forward strand.
GGACGTGTAGAAAGGCGAGAAAGACACATGAGCTGACTAACAACCAAAATTCCGCTCTCATGCGGCCGATTTTACATCGGTGAAACTGGACGGTGCGTGAATGATAGACTATGCGAGCACGCCAAAGACATAGTAAACCAGTCACGCCGAAATAACATTATCATCCATTCCACCGATTGCAAGGACTGTGAGGCGTTTTTAAACCAGACTACAATCATCGCCAAATATAAGGATCTGACCTCACGCCTCCTATCTGAGGCTTTTCACATACACGAATTTGGCGACACATGTGTCAGCCAACCGTCCGTTGCTCTATTCCCACAAGAGCTTACCCATCTCAATCAGGGACGGTTTTGATAGCTTCTGTGTGCATCTCAGGTCCATGATTGTGTCGCAATTGAATTTTGTTATGCGCTTTGGCTCTCTGCTTTATATTGCTTCTTGTGTCGCAAAAAACCATTTGGTGGTTAGTCAGCTCATGTGTCTGTCTCGCCTTTCTACACGTCCCGCCCGTTTGAGCTGTTTCTTCCTTTCGTTCAGCATGAATCAACCAGCCCGACAAAGCCTTCTTCTTGATTTCATCCACTGTCTGGTCTCCTGCCTGTTTTTTCCCTACATTTTCATTGAAGTAGCCCATTACTACAGTATACCGCGTCTTTCCTTTCCGCATTGTAGATTCTACATCTTCGTAGAAGCATTCAACTGCGTGGTCATCATGACTACAAGTAGGTGCGTAGGCCTGTACAAATTTTAACTTATACCGTTTAATAAGCTCACCTACGAGGCCCGCCAGCCTCTCAATAATGCTATGGAATTCCTCTGTAATACCAGCTATATGCTTAATGACAAGGAAACCTACTCCTAGTTCTCGTCTCTCCCGTAAGCCTCTATACCACAGTACATATCTGTCCTTCAGTACAGTATATTCCTTACTGTCACCTAACCTCACTAAGCGCTATGATATCCCATTTCATACCCTCTAGTTCCTCTAAAAGCCCTGCTAAACTAGTCTCAGGAGATAGGACGCTAGCATTAAATGTTAACAGGGTCAGCTTCCAATGGCAGCCTGTCCAGGGTAGAGACATTCTTAGCACCCCCCGCGGCATCGCAGGTCTGACCACCGCCATGGACAGTTGCTCCGCAGCCGTTGGTGAATGGGAGCTGGGGTTTAATAGGGCTAATCATGGGTGGTTTTGGTCAATTGCTGCACCAGGGTGATCAACTCCTTTTCTTCTGAGGGAGGCTGTTGCCGAAGGTATTCACCGCCATCAGGGCGCACCCCAAACCTGTTTATGCAATCCCAGCAACACGCGGCCTTTTTTTTTAATCCGGTGGAGAAACGCGCGGCACCGAAATTCGAACCACAGTCCTCTTTAATTCGAGGCGGATGTTCTTCATGTACGCCTCCTAGGTGACGTGTTCGACACTTTAGCATTAAGTGGGCTGTGCCTCAGATCTGTGCTGGCACCAATACTATCTAATATTTCGCTTCTACCTTTGGCTGGCAACTGGAAACTATTCCGAGGTTATTTTATCTGAAGTAGGCAGCTGACATAACGGTACACGACACACGGACTTCAGCCGCTAAGAAATAGGCCTTCAGACTGCTCTTAACAAAACGTCCCAGTGCTGCACGAAGATTGGCCTGGCGCTCTCAGTAGAACAGACAAACTTTGTCTTTTACAAACCGATGCGGTAGACGCAGACATTTACAAGCACCCAATACAGCTGTCATTGAACGGGCATCTACCTACTAGCACTTCTTCGATGGGAGTCCTCGGTGTCCCACTGCACAGTTGTGGTTCCGTAGCACCATGGATGCGATCTGCACGACAGAATGTCGCCAGTACCCTGCATCTAATTCGGTGCATTGTCCAGAAAACAGGCGGTGCTTCCTGCAACTTGGCTCAAAGGTTAGTGCGTTCCGCATTACAGCATCGGCTTGTCTATCGAGCCCCATTTTAACGTCTCGCATTAAGAAATTATGACGGCTTGGATGCAGTCAATAGAGAGGCAATGCGCGTCATCACTTGCCTCCTTCACCTGACATCCATTACCACTCTCCAAGCGGAAGCTCAGCTCAGGCATCGTGTAGTGCGCTGCCTGAAGCACCAATTTGCCCACAGCAGTACCAAGCTGACAGAGCAGACGACTTGCAGTCTTGCATGTTTCTTCAATAAAATTACATCTTAATATGTACACTAAAACTGTGGCAAGGTAATTATTTAGCAAGAAAGCTATTCTTGCAGCATACGAACTGGCGCATTACTTTGTCTCGTCGCGTATGCGCTGCTTGATGCAACATCATTAGAACCTTCATGGCAGTGACCACAGATCCGCTAAGACATATTCACCGCGTTAAACCTTCAGTGGCAGAAGCAGAGACCTTTCATTAACGAAAGTTTCCTTAAATTCGCCAAACATGTTCTTATAGAACAGAGCCAATGCACCTTCCTTCTCTAATAGCAGATCTTGTGGCCATTCGTGATGATTTGCCTGAGTTAACATAGAGCCTCTATGCTCCACTGCCGACGCATTTGCTTTTACTCGCAGAATCCACACACGCAGTCCAAGCCTTATGGCGTATAGCTGGTAAGTTAGACATCAACGAGATCATCTATGTAGTGCAAACATATCTTTGCCTTGTGCGTAGCGTGGGCTCCCCAGACTATGCACCGTCTGACAGAAACATGATGCGCCCTTTTCCCAGAAGGTGACATGACCTCTGCCTATGTTGAAGTTGTCTCCATGAGACGCCGTGCTGCTTTAGAAAGAATTTCTCTGCCGCTCCATGCGTACTTTGATTCCACCGTGTGGATCCAACATTCCCGGTGGTCTAACTAGCCGTGAGGAGGTGGCGCTGAGGAGAATCCGCGTGGGTGCTGCGGTAACGCTTGCTGTGAAATCCTTCTTGACCACCCAGACTGCTATCCTGAACTGCCCTTTTGTCCCAGGTCCGGCCAGGGAGGCGACACTAAACCATTTCCGTACAACTTGTCTTAGTCTTCGTGTGGCCGGATAGGTACACCTTCGAAGCCACGCTTACCACCTTACCCGGCCACCTAATACAAGGGTATGGACACATGAGCCTGACCATTAGTGCTACAGGCCTGCATCAATATATTTAGATCCCTATGCTGAAGGGCATATTTGCGTAATAAAAAAAGTTTCTTTTGTTTATAAGGAGAGAAATTTTGCTATAATTGGCCACTGGCCGTCCTTGTTATGACGTCTCGAGCGATGAGCACCCTCTATCTGACTGGGCTCTAAAGTTACCTCTAACACATCCTGAAAATGCCTAATTAGTACTTTTTTCCGACTCGATGAATGATTCGCGGGAATTGGAGTCTGAAAGGCCTTAGAATGTCAAGTTGTTGCTACATCACCTCCCAAGTAGCACAAATGAGCTCCCAGTTGGGGGCCCCTCCGGGCCCCTTGTGGGCAGCCCACATGGGCCCCATGCGGGATTTGCAACTCGTGCCCAGGAAGGGCCCAAATGGGCAGCCCATCGGGCTCCCCTAAAGGGGCCAGAGAAAACCCAGCTTGGGCAACCCATATCTGTTAAGGACTATCACAGGGCTGATGATGTCAGCATTATAGATTACATTGAAGTAATGCTAGACGGTATCTTGCACCCGAAATCTGAAAACGTGAACGACTTATGGTTGCAGCTAAAACGAATAGTGGCACATTGTGAAGAAAAATTCATCCCAACTATAAGAAAGCGAGTAAATAGAAAAACACCTTGGATTACGCGCAGCATTATTCACCTCAAAAGAAAGATACAAAGAATGCGTAAAAAGAAAACCGATTTGGCTATTTTAAGTGAGCTTTCTCAAACGCTTAGAGCTGAAATTTCTACGGCAAGGAACAACTTTTTCACGAATACGTTGACCAATTTTATAACACATGAGCCAAAAAAGTTCTGGCGTTACATGGCAAAGCCGGGAGGATCAATCGATCAAATGGAAATAGACGGAGCTGTTACATACGACGCATACAGTATCGCAAGCGCCTTTAATCAATATTTTCAGTCTGTGTTCACTCGTGCCCCTGCCCCAGAATTCAGTCAAGCGGAATACCAATCGAGTATGCCTGACATTTTTGTAACGGAATGTGGCATTTTTAATTTGTTGTTACAGCTTGGCAAAAAGAAATCGCCTGGGCCCGACGGCTTACCTAACGCTTTTCTAAAACGATATGCGCAACAGCTGCCTCCGCTCCCTCACAAAATATTCTCCTTATCTATAGAAACAGCGTCCGTACCCACCGACTGGCTCTGCGTAAAGGTGGTCCCGATTTTCAAAAAAACTGGAAACAGACTTTGCGTAAACACATACAGACCAATATCACTCACTAGCTCGTGCTGCAAATTTTTGGAGCATGTAATTAACAAAGCACTCATAACCTACCTGGAAAACAACAAACTTATATATGCAAACCAGCACGGTTTCAGGAAGGGTTTATCAACCGTTACTCAACTACTTGAGATTACACACGACTTTGCGGCTGCCATTAACTCTGGTCTGCAGGTAGATTCAGTGTTTATTGATTTTGCAAAGGCATTTGACTCTGTTCCACATTGTAAGTTAATTGAGCAGCTCAGTCTATTTGGTATTAATTCAAAAATAATTTCGTGGATCGTCACCTACCTCTCAGGCCGTTCGCAATATGTCGAAATAAAAAATGCTAAATCAGACACATTGGATGTTTGTTCAGGCGTTCCCCAGGGATCCGTATTAGGGCCTACACTTTTTCTTATCTACATCAATGATATTTCTCCTATGTAACTCAGAATGTTGTATTAAGGCTGTTTGCAGATGACTGCGTTGTATATACTACTGTTCGTTCACAAGATGACCAAAAAAATCTAAACTTAACACTGAATAACATTGACTCTTGGTGTGACACTTGGGGTATGAGAATAAATGTCAGCAAAACATCATCTGTTTCAATAACTAGGAAGAAGACTCTCATTTACTTCACTTATTTGTTATCAGGATCTGCTGTGACATGCAGTAAAGAAGTTAAGTACCTGGGAGTAACAATCACGGAAAAATTGAGTTGGGAATCTCATATCGATAACATATGCACAAAAACATACCGACAACTTGGATTCATACGACGGAAATTATCAGCTGCACCCTCACATGTAAAACTAAACGCATATAAGACATTAGTACGACCCATTCTTGAGTACAGTGCAATAGTTTGGAACCCTCATCAATCTTATCTGAACAAAAAACTGGAAAGAATTCAAAACCTAGCACTCCGGTTTATATATAACCGTTACTCACGTTACGAAAGTGTGACACATCTGCGTGAAAGCGCGGGCATTTCGACGTTGGAATGCCGGAGACAGACTGCATGCATGAAATTTCTTTTCCGTCTATATAACAATTGTATCAACATAGGTAAAGATTTGTACCTAAAGCCGCTTTATCATCGCTCTAAAAGAATTAACCATGACATGTGTATAAGACCGTTTTCTGCTAAATGTGACTTGTTCAAATTCTCATTTTTTCCCCGTTCCATAGAAACATGGAACAACCTGCCCCACCAGTTTATGAATAATGTGTCGCTTGATGCCTTTTCTGCCAGCGTTGAATCTTTATTTCAAGAAATGTCATTGTCGTAGTGTTGTTGTTTCACTGCCCTCTTTGGTGTTTACGAGTCTTAACGTAGCTTGTCAATATCCTCAACCTTGATGTGTTATTCACGGTGTACTCTGTATGCTATCCCTGCTGCCTTGGAACACTATGCCTGCTGTTTATACTTTTTTTCCACTCCTGTCAGAGCCCGAGAAAGGCTCACAGTATTGTAAAATAAATAAATAAATAATAATAAATACCATGTCAGAAAAAGAAAGAGTGCTTCCCGATCCGGGGCATGGCGCAGCAGTAAAGCGCTGGGCTGGGGATCCAAGGGACGGAGATTTGAATCCCCGGTGGGAGACCAGCTTTATTAATTTATTTTTTAAGTATCAGAGCCGCCACAAAAGCATGACATTTTTTGCTGATGACAACAATAAGCCATTAAAGGATTTCGCCTTAAAAGTTTGTGACATAAGGAGAGCCCAGATTGCATTTATTGCTATGTAAACTGCGGTATATGTTTGTATAGTGCTAATAATAAAGAGTAGCACCTGGTGCAGTCACTGACATCAGCATATAATGGAAAAAAAACCATCTATGTAGTGGGTGCTTGATGGTGTGCAATCACCTAAAGTCCTCTCTTGACAAATTTCAGAGAATTGCTGAACAAACAACAAAAAAGCACCAAGCAGAGATCAAAATAAACACTATGGGAGCCATATTAGTAGCACGGTGTGAAGTTGCGGGTGGGGCAAATTGAAAACAGCAATGATTATAGGCTGATGGGGACAGAAAAGCATTGCTGGCTTGGCAACTGTCTACTGCCAGGCTGCTTTGATCATAAAGATGGGGTGCTATTTCCACCATATGCTGAAAATCAGCATGCTGCAACCGTCACTGCAGTAGAACAAGCTCAAGGACAGCACAAAAAAATGCATTTACTTAGTCTGCCAACCGAAATAAGTTTAGTGTGAGCATGTCTTAAGTGTAGCAATCACGCACCAAATATTGACCATGAATTGCAGTGACATTTACACTTCAATACTCCAAATTTTTAGGTCAGAAATAGTAATGTAGGCAAGAAAAAAGCAAATGGCATTGCAGTTAGAAAGGCTTGAGCTTTTAAAATACAAGGCAGCTAGCTTCAGTTATTTTCACCAGCAAGACATTCATACATTATTTCCACTGTCCCATCTCACAACTGCCTCATGGGAAGTGAAAATGTCATTTGAAAACTACATGCTAGAACACACTTTAATACTAACGCAGACAATTCTGAAAACTTTTAAGCATTTAAATGTAAATACGGCATGAAAATGAAGGTGGCTCAGTGCATTTAAGTTCTGACCTTATATAAAACTTCAGTGGGAGTTTCATGACCGGAAGCCTTGAAGTACTCCAGCAAATGTTAATCGGACAACCAGTTAAAGCAATGCTAAAAGAGATCACAAGGGAACAGAAACATCACAAGGTGTATGTGATGTTATATATGGGCCCAGGTCCGTTCAGGAGCTCTGGGCAGG
>JAJIZL010021344.1:108043-122012 GCA_023969395.1 Amblyomma maculatum
AGAGCGGAGGCGGGCACCCGTGGCGCTGCCGACGCATTTAGCAGTTCTCAGCAGCAATGAAGCTTTGTTGCCTGTAAAGAGCTATCTATATACATTACAGGCCACAAAGCCTCATTACTTTAAGCTGGATGCATGTAAACGCATGCATGTATACGTGTTGTCATGCTGAAAAAGAACAAGCTTTGCTACCTGCGGGTAGCATGCCTATCTCAATAGAATGGCCCGGGCTCGATTCTCATCCCTTGTCAAAATTAGTTGAAATATTTTAGGTCAATTTCTTTTCCTTGATGGCAGCAACCAGACACAAATATGGCACCAAGTCAAATATTTTTGACCTGATCAAATTATATTATACCCTGTTTCAGATGGATTTTTTTTCCTCGTGGAAAACACTGATACTGCCAGATTTTCTGTGACAAAAGACCAGTAAGGACACCATGATAAGGTATTTTCTAATAAAATATGCACAAACAAACAATGCAACAGTTCTTAAGCTAGCTGACATCCCCATCACAGAAGATATGAGTGATAAAAATGATGCTCTCACTCTTGCCCTCTCAACTCGGACCTTGCCTGCATGCGAATGTAGAACCGCGATATATGAAGTTCTACTTGCAGCTGAAGAATTCGTTCAATCGCGAGTTTCGTTACGTTGAGGCTCCCTTGTTCTAGCCACCCAAATAAAGTAACAGGTTAGTAGAACACTGCTAGTAGATGGGAACTTGCCAATTACGAATTCAGGAGATAAGCAAGAAATCCTAGCAATAATAACGCTAACAAAGGTACCGGATGTTGTTCTGTATATCAAGAGGACAATGGGTGATAGCAAACAGACGAGAACACGTCATTTTTCCTAATGTGAGCAAAGAGCGAGTGCAGCGCCCATGCCAGCGCGGCAACCTTTGCGCGGCAATTTTTTGTTCAGGCCTCATGTACCAACGTACCTATTTACCCGCATAATGAACTTGCTTCCCATTTTCGCCCTGACAACATAAAAAAAAGAACGCCAGTCGTTATGCTTCTGTTCATTGTGCACCTGCGCGTCCAATCCAGTTTTTTTTTCTAGATTCCGCGCAGCGACAACTTCACGGTGTGCGTTATAGCACCAGTGGTGGAATGAAAAGGGGGGGGGGGGGGGGGACTTGGCGGAGTTGCAGCGATTTTTGAAGCGCAGGATGCTGAAAGAAGATGATCGCGACTGACCGCGATTTGATGACTGGTAGGTGGAAGGATGGACGACTGTCGTAAAAAAAATCCACTTCTTGCGTATTTAACCCTCCCCTCAAATTGACGTGGATGCCGGGCAAATGCAAAACGCGGTATCTCGGCTAAAGTTTGTTCTCATCCGATTGTCAATTAAGGTGGCTGCAATGCGCGGCGGCGACTTCGGTGAATTGAAAGTGCGGCACAAAATTACTTCATTTAAATCTCGAAAAAAATACATGATTTTAATCGGGCAGAGATTGGAAAATGTTAAAAAATTGTTACATCGCGAATTACGTTACATTGAGGTGCGTTATATCAAGATTCGACGAATAGAAAATAGGTTGCTACGGCACTCCACCACATCCCGTACTTCCTGTGTCACTTGGGACACCCAGTGAGAAGGTGCACCTGAAAAGGCTAGTTGACATCAATTGAAAGATTGCTACTAGAAATGTATGTTGGCCTAGCTGTTGCCCGCATTGACTTTGAGCTGTTGCAAACAGTGCTTTTTAAAATTATTTGTAAAATATAGTCTATGCAAAGCTTCTAAATTTCACTCAAATACTCACAAAGGCCAATTATAGAAATTCGTTGCATTACAATATTGACACTGTAGTGTTAAAATTAAGAAAGAAGTGGGACTGTACAGTGGTAAGTGGGGTCACTACTTCCACTTGTCGTGTCGCATGCTTTTAGGCTTATTTTGCAACAAAGCCCCAGTCATCATGGACTTGGAGCCTCACTTCATAACATAATGTTATTACATTACTGAGACCATGCAATGGCTTTAAAGACTAAGTGAATAAGCTCAATGCATCTAACAAATGTTTGAGCATTTTCACAATGTACAATAAATCCTAGGGATGGAGGTTTCAAGTAATTATTTTCAAAATTCGTATATGATATTAAATTTGCAAGGCTGGCAAAATTCCCCCATATTCACAGTTTTTGAAACTATTTTCTGGAACTGCAATATCATGGCTAAGGGTGATTCACAGCAGCCACAACAATTGTGAATGCCACCTGAAAATAAAACCAGCATTATACGAAATTCAAGTGGTCTACTCACGTTGCTGCGAGCGCGAAATGTCCATGTCTTGCCGATCTGAAAAATTTATTCAATATTAAACGCGTAAAAATCATTCATTTTACCAACGATGTGTAACTGCCCTGCCCCTGTCACTTTTTGAAAGCAAGCAATATTGAACAAATAAATATAATAGGTGTTTCAGCAAAGATGAAGCAGAATTTTAAAAATATTCAACAGACACACTTAGGCCACCTATGTGTATAAAGGCAGAAGTTTGATTGGCAATGCAATAGTACTTCTATGCCTGATTCCCATGCTTCCTCCTCCAATAGTATTTGCCACCATGCAAGCAGTAGTGTGATGCCCTCCCCACTCTTCCTCCTCTGCCTGTTGAAATAGGTCATGTGCATGCTGTCATCCCACTCACAGTTTCAGTGGTTTGACAATGGCTGGTGTCATATTTGCGGTAGTGACCAGCAAGACACGGTAGAACTTTACTGGTACTCACTGCGGACACTTCGTGCCCAATGCAAAAGATAAGACTCTCACCTTTGAAATAGCATTCTTGAATTAGGAAAAACACTTGTGCACACATTTGCCCTAATGTTGCAAACATCAGGAAACAGGTGGGTAATGTTATACTAAGCGGGTTGACTCATTTCTGATGTCTCTTATTTAGGCATCTAGTTGCAGTACAGGATCATAGCCTGCAATTAGTAAACCTGATTACCCTCGATGCTGTGGATCAACAAACTTAAGCTCTCGCACAGAACAGGCGCACTCTAGAAAAAGCTATGCTCTGAATGACACCATGAGAGCTGTCCCTCCACGACGCAAGTGTGATGTGGATTTTCTCTCATGTAGGCTGGAGCACCAAGTAGTGGTGTGCACTAAAGTGCAGCTGGGATGAGGCTTAGTGTGCTGCTTTCTTACGAAAGTATGCCGCATGTGTCTTTTGCTGTGAGGTAAGCAAGGTTTTTTAAGGCACAACACGAAAGCTAATCAGGCTTTAATTATTCCTAAAACTGATATAGCTACTACTAAGAGAGGGATTATCAGAAAGGCATAAACCAACTTACTAATTAACAGTATCCACCTAATTTCTGATGTGCACCAACACTGACATGCTTAACTGGGCCGCAGAAACTATCCTCTTATCTCAAAAAGTCTATTTAAAAAAACATTCTTGTTCTCCTTCGGCTGGTGTGGCTTGGAGGGCAAGTAACCCTACTGCACTACCTTGCCAATGCTCATTTATACAAAGAGGCAAGTGCTACCGATGATGCTGAAGCCAACACTATATTCAGTCAAGTAGTGCTCTCAGTCCCTTTCTCATAACAAGACTTTGAAGCAGTATTGGGCGCGAGTACATACCTCTCGGAAGCGCCCGCATGACGAAGTAAGTGGGATAACGCACGTTGAACTGCTGCTGTACGATGCTTTCCTAGGCCGTTCGGTTGCGCACTAGCATTATATTCATTTATTTATTTAATGTACACCTCGGTCCGGGCCTCTATAAGCTTATTATGAGGTATGATGACCACTCATTCAGCAGAAAAGCACTTCTCTGAATCAGAGTTATCAAAGTTGGCGAGCTTTACTGCTACGACGACGCGCACCGGCTGCAGCTATTCTGCCGTTATGAAAAAAAAAATGAAACCACCACACAACCAGTCAGATGTAAGCAGTCAGTGCAGAGGTAATGGCATTTTTCTGCAAGAGCAGAGGGCTGTCAGGAGCCTGACAGATGCTGAGCACATTTGCATAGCGCTGGCGGAAGCAGCACCGTTCGGCTACCCCCTTGAACGTAATAGAGCAAACAAGTTTGACTGTGGGGATAACATGGATTAATCTTTTAGCAAGTGTGGAGACGTGCGTTCCACGCAGTGAATTCTTGCGCACTGACTATCTTCATTGACACTCTAGGTTAGAGCGGATATTTGTTTTCCCCTTTTTTACGCATATTTTGATCAGTACATCACAACGTGCATGCGACGCTCTATCTTTCGTGTATTCACGGATTCTGTCATTTGAAATTACTACAGTACTGAACACGATATCTGAGACAACTTCACCATGCATCCGCTGCTCGAGGCGGCAAATTCTCCTAGTTCACTTCAGTGAAACTTCCGTGTCAAAGTGTTCATTTAGAATAATTTGAGACCTTCTGGCCTTCGCATGATCGCTCCTTTCTTTGGGAGGTTGCTGCTTCATGAAGAAGTCAGTATCTTTTCCATCCTTCCAGCAGTAGTATCGTTAGCTTCCAAGTGATAAGCACCAATTAAAACGAGCGCGCCGTTTCTTCTGCCGCTCACCGAACATTTGGCGCCAAGTCTATGGACGAACTCTCGCTGACTGAAGTATCTGCTGCGCACATCATGAGAATAATCACTCGCTTCTTTGTCCATTCAAATTTTGCAAAATTTGAGGAAGGTTCTGTGAGGTTATGTTTTGGGTAGCAATGGAAACTTGTGACAAGTTCCCTATCATACGTCCAGGTACAGAGCAGTAACGGACCTTTGCAACAGCTTAAATAAAATTCAGCAGCCTCAGTAACGATGCAAGATCAAGAAGTGCAAGGCTGGCACTCTATATCAACTGAAACTACAGAAATAAGCGTCACTATTAGCTTTTAAAATGCACAAATTCAATCGAGCATCCACTTCAGCAGCAGTAAAAGGATACACGTGATCCCACTTGCTCCCCTAGGTCGACACTAGCGCCATTCGCTCCAGTGGTGGCGCTCGTGCCCAATATGAAAATGTGACTACTCGATACAACTGCCTTGAGACGTCACTAAAGAGCAAGATGGAGATCACTCCTCATTCCTTAGATCACTCCTCAGAGTGGACACGGCGACAGTACTTGCAATCTGGCACTGAATCGCTCCCATTTTGCTATGCAGGCCCTGCTTGCATTCCTTCTGCCGTGGTTATCGGCCACTTCGCGGAACCCGATATGCCAGCCTCCGACGCCGACACTGGGTTGCTACCGCGCCTGCGCGTCTGACGGGGTGCTTCCTTTGCATCTTACCTTCGCGCCCTTCCTTGACGCATCTGGTCTGGTACAACTCATCTTCAAACCAACTTCCGTATCGTCAGCAACATCATCCACATCCATCTATTTAAGAGCCCAGCTGAGCAACTTTCGCTTCAGTGGACACGGCGACAGTACTTGCAATCTGGCACTGAATCGCTCCCATTTTCCTATGCAGGTGTGTACAAAGCTTCCTTTATACGCTAAGAAAAATAACAACGTCTGCTTAGTACTGTTTCCGTGTCCACAAGTGTTGTGCGATGTTTTTTATGAGTGCTTTTCTATGACCCTTTTACTATTGCGCGCTGGTGATGTCGAGATGAACCCTGGGCCTCCTACCTTACGCTCCTAGATATTGAATCTTTGCCCTCTGACCCCGCAGAGCAGATGAAAGTTATATTTTTGTTTCTTAAAGATGCCCATACTCGCTCTTTGCAGAGTTCTAAAGCGCAGACGGAATTAGCAGCAGACGTTAAAGCTATTAAATCCGGCCAGAAAACTATTGAAACAAAAATCACTGCCATTCAGGCCCGCTTAGATGTGCTTGAAGACAACTGTAAAAAAATAGATGAACTGAGCGTGGAAATTTCCGACATTCACACTCAAACAGACGAACTTTCAGAGTTAGTCAACTCGTTAAACTCCCGGCAGGATGAGCTGGATGATAGATCCCGGCGCAATAATTTAATTTTCCATGGCATTCCAGATTCCGATGAAACCTGGCAGGAATCTGAAGAAAAGCTAACCGCTATTCTTACCGACTGCCTTCCTGGCTCCCTTGCCCCCAACGATATAGAACGCGCCCACCGATTAGGGACTTTCAAAACCAACAAATGTCGTCCTGTCATTGCGAAATTCTTAAATTTCAAAACAAAAGACCTAATCCTCTCCAAGCGTAACAGTCTGAAAGATAAACAGGTCTCCCTTACCGAAGATTTTTCGGTGGCAACACGTCTGGCACGAAAAAAGCTTATCGAGTTTGCTAAGAGCCAACCTGGTTCACCTACCCACAATCTGCGCTACAATAAGCTAATTATGAACAAGTCATGTTACATGTACGACACTAACACTGACACAGTCATCAACATTGATACACGCAGCGCACATGTTGGTTCTGCCTCTGCCGCTGTCTCGGATAACACATCCTAGGTACGCGGGAGGGGTAGTGGTCGGGCAATCACAGCTTCAGTATCTGTTCTTTTCACTAATGTCAGAAGCGTTTTGAACAAGTATAACGATCTAACATCAGCTATCGACACTTGTTAAGCTAAAATTATCGCCTTAACAGAAACATGGCTCACTGCGCATATTCACGACAGTGAAATCTTTTTAAACGCTGAACATTTTTCATTTTTTCGATGTGATCGTGGCACGCAGCGAGGCGGCGGAGTGCTCCTAGCTATTTCCAATAACATTCCTTCATCATGCATACACATCCAGACTAACCTGGAAATAGTTTGGTCCGCGATCACCCTTAATCACCAGCGTGTAGTGATAAGGGTTTGCTACCGTCCACCTTCCTCGTTGCCTACGTTTAGTGAAGAACTTTATGATGCTATTAATATGGTCACTACACGTTTTCCTTCATGTCTGCTTTTCTTATTTGGTGATTTTAATTTTCCGAACATAACATGGATCTCGGACCCCCCTTCAATGTCCCCGTTCTCTTTTCAAGGTCGCGAGTTTATAGATGTATGCACAACATTCTCTTTAGTACAATTGTGCACACAAGCAACTAGAATAACAGCAAACGCAGCGAATATACTAGATTTAGTCTTAACAAATCGATCTTACATAGTATCACCTATAACATACCTTCCGGGCATCAGCGACCACTTGCTGCTGCACCTTTACATTAACCTATCTCCTACAAATAACCTTAAAAAGAAAAAAGTTGTACGTGACTACAACAAAGCAAACTTTGAGGCGATAAATAACGAGTTATCTTCTTTTATCAATGTTTTCCTTGATAACTTTGACAACCGTAGTGTGCAAACTAACTGGAGCATGTTCACAACTATAGTGACCCAACTAACTGAACAGTTCATTCCCCTTCGCACGGTAACCGATCACTCAAACGCTCCCTGGTATAATAATCACATCAAGCGTCTATCTAACAAAAAGAAACGCCTCTACCGTATTGCGAAGCTTTCCCCAACTAGCGAGCGATGGGCTTCATATACAGTTGCGTCCCATATGTACGTGCATTCGCTCAAAGAAGCTAAAATGAAATTTTACTCACGTGTACTGCACTCTATGCTAACCACAAATGTGAAAAAATTCTGGCGTGTCATTAATCCTTCCACTGATGATAGCATCGCCCTAACTTACCCATCAGGTGACCCCGTTCCTTCCGACGTTTGTGCTACAATTCTGAACCGCGCATTTACTGACAACTTTACAACCATATCTGATGTACCTATGCCAACGATACAATATTCAAACTATTTTATCATACCCCCAATAACCATTGATATGCCAGGTGTCAACAAGCTTATTGATGGTCTCAGTTTTCAGTCTGCTCCGGGATATGACTGTATAAATTCAAAGTTCTTAAAAAGCACTTCGGCTTATTCTTCTATAATGTTATCAAAACTTTTCCAGCAATCACTTGATCATTCAACACTTCCTAATGAGTGGAAAATCGGAAAAGTGGTTCGAGTCTACAAATCCGGCAGTAAAGCATCCCCTAGTAATTATCGTCCAATGTCCCTTACTAGTACCTGTTGCAAAATGCTCGAACATATAATATTCACTAACCTTGTTAATTTCTTCGAATCGAAATCGTTTTTTACATCAGCGCAACATGGTTTTCGGAAATCTTACTCGTGTGAAACACAGTTAATGTCATTTACACATGCTCTGCATCACATTCTAGACATCTCATCACTAGCTGACTGCATATTCTTAGATTTTTCTAAAGCGTTCGACAAGGTCTGTCACAAACTACTACTTCACAAACTATCAAATCTGAACATTGACTCTAACTTAATGAAATTGATTAAATGTTTTTTACTTCATCGCTCACAATTTGTCTCTGCTAATGGTTATAATTCTAGCTTTACAGAGGTGTGTTCTGGAGTTCCACAAGGTTCCGTTCTTGGTCCTCTTTTGTTTCTGATTTACATTAAAGATCTTGCCTCTCTTGTAAATTCTCTTATTCCCCTTTTCGCCGATGATTGTGTCATTTATAGAGAAATAACCAATGCTAACGACATTACCTTACTTCAGTCAAACCTTTCTGCTTTTGGTAAATGGTGCAAGGATTGGCTAATGCAGCTAAATATTAACAAATGCAAAGTCATGCGCGTATCTAGAAAAACTTCCTCCCCACCCCACTACTACCTCGATAACACTTCCTTGGAATCAGTTCCGTCATACAAATACCTCGGCGTCCACATTACTAGTAACCTCGATTGGTCCCTCCATACCGAGAACATAATTAAAAATGCTAATCGCATGCTAGGCTACTTACGTCGCAACTTTTATAATGTTCCTTCTCAATTGAAACTGTTATTATACAAAACATTAATCAGATCGAAATTCGAGTAAGCTTCACCGGTATGGGACCCTACTCATGTGAACTTAAAAACTGATCTCGAGATGGTCCAGAATAACTCTGTACGTTTTATTCTTGCTAACTACAACCGAACAGCCAGTATAACAGCCATGAAGACTAATTTGTGCCTCCCTCTACTGACATCGCGCAGAAAAGTTTTCCGCATAACCCTGTTCCACAAGTTGTACCATCATCCCGCTCTTCGTGATCGCCTCATTCCCCGTCCAATTTATGTATCCCATCGCATTGACCATCAACACAAAGTTGGAATTTATCATGTAACACGAAATGCTTCTCACAATCTTTCCTGCCGCGAACCTCACGAGACTGGAACCACCTTCCCGCAGAAATTGTTGGCATTACTAACTATGAGCAGTTCCGCGTAGCTCTAGCTAACATTGTATACTCAGGTGCTATTTGACATTCATGTACTTACATACTGTACTCTCTTCATTTTTTGTGTATTTACCACTCCCCCTCTGTAATGCCTCTGGCCCTGAGGGGTAATGTAAATAAATAAATAAATAAATTAAGTGGCGAGTGTGCAGAGCAGTGGCAGGGAGAGTGCTGGAGAGTGCACCTAGAGATACAGTTGTGATTCTGCAGCACCACATTGAGCACAAAAAGCATGCCAAATATTTTCCAAGCCTTTCAAGACATGCATATTTACTTCACAAAAATTAACTTAATGATGTGAAGTAGACCAGCAGTCTTTCTGTGTTCCCACATTATAACAATTATAAGAGGCAGCACAAAAAGACAAGGACTAACACAACACAACAGCACTGGCACTGGACTACCAACATTTTACAGAAAGCAGGGAGCAGCATTTAAATACAATTCACAATCAACATGGCATCAAGAGGCCAAGAGCAACAAAAATTATGTACCAAAACCCGATCCTTTCATTGCCCTAAAAAACTTATCTGCGAAATTTTAAAGTTGCTGCACAGCCATACTAACCGAATCCAATTATTCGAAGAATGCAAATAATAAAAAGGCAACGAAAAATAAACAAAAACCAAACAGAAATGAAAGCAGATTCATTAACATCGAAGCAAAAACAATGTCAAAAGGAATGGTTAGCAGCAATATTACCAAACAAAAGAAAATAATTCGGAGCAAAAGCCAAGTCAGGCATACGGGCACTGGATCAAATGCCACGTGGCAGATTTAAACCATAAAATCAACGATTACCCAAAAGCAGCGTTATTACATCTAAGCAGAAGCAGGACCCCATTTAAACCGCTTTAAAGAAACCTCGTTTCTTGTCAGTCGGTAAACGAGAAGGGGTACTGACACACAGGTCTCCAGCTTTAGTAGTCAGCAGGGTCTCTGTGATGACCCTTTAGACTTCAGTCTGCACCCATGCTTTTTTTATTATATTTTTTACTAACAGTGGCTCACACAACGTTTTGGTTGCTTTGCAAGTTATCCATATGGCTGCCGGTTTTGTTACAAACAAACTGTTGGTGGTCAAGCAGTCTGTCATTGAAGTATCTGCCAGTTTGGCCAATGTACACATAGCAGGATTTCATAAATCACACAAGTACCACATTCAGTGATATGATTGATGTGTCTAACAAGGCCGTGGTATTTCTTTGGCTTTGTCAGAGGCGACACTTCACTCAGGAGAACTGCGTTTCCGGAACAGCTGCGGTATTACCAGCGATCACTTTTGAGACTTCTGGGGAATTGAAGTTCTGCCCATAGGTATGTGGAAGATTTCTATGCTGTCCTAATAGACACTCTCATGAATCCATTGACAGAGTTAATCCTGAGCTTCTCGCTCCTAAATACTAATCCGGAGGGCTTAACTTGATGTGGGAACCGCCGACTAGCAATTCTGTGTAGTTTCTTGAGTTTTTAACCAGTTTTGAATCTGATCACCCATGTTGAATGTACCATTGTTATTTCGAGAAAGGCCTGCTTCTCTTTGATAGTGTCCACTCGAAACTGATCAAGTGTGGCATCGTGTCATCAGTTATCTAAGCTGCACTGACCAAAACGTATCTGCTCTCCATGCGGAGTAGCATTGAAACACAGGTTCAACACTTTCACAGTGCAGGTTGCCATTCAGAACTGCTGTGCAGTGCCTTAAAGATGGTGCTGCAGAAGGTCAACGGGAAAGATGGCAACAAGCAAAGGCGATCCAAATGGAGACCTCCGGCTGTACTACCGTACATCCCTGAGTTGTCTCACAACTTAAAGAAGGTTACAAAGCATAGTGTTGCGAATGGTTTTCAGCCCCTTGTAAACTGCTAGGATTTGTACCCTGCTGACTAAGTCGAAGAAAAACCACTGCCTTGTTAGACACATCGATCCTTTCACTGAATGTTGTACTTGTGTGATTTATGGCATCTCGCTGCAATCCGGACTGCTTGAGTGCTAATGGCTTGTACATAACAAAGCCGGCAGCTATCTGGGTAGCCTGCAAATCAACCAAAAAAGTCTTACCCACTGTTTGTAAACATGATACTCAAAGCACGGGCTCAGACGGAAGTTTAAAGGGTCATCGCTGAGGCCCTGCTGACTACTAAAGCCAGAGACCGGTGCGTCAGCACACCGTCCACTTTATTGACTGACAAGGAACAAGGTTACTTTAAATTGGCTTCAAATATGATCCTGCTTCTGCTCCTATGTATTCACACTGCACTTGGGTTAATGGTTGATTTTATGGTTTAACCTGCCATGTGGCCATTAATTCAGTGCCCATATATCTGACTCTGCCTTCGCTCCAACTTGTTTTCCTTTGTTTGGTAATCCAGGTAGACCAAGAGGAAGAAGATGGTTTACAAGGTATGAAGGAGCACTGAACAAGGGTAAAGGGGGTATGCCTCAGTTCGCAGGTCGAGCCTACGTTTCCACAAGTGGACTTGTCTTCGTCTGGGCATAGCGATCATCACTGGCAGGGGTTTAAATACGTTTTTGCATCCGAAGAAGAAAAGCTGGGTAGGGGAAAGTGGTTGCAAAGAAAGTAGGTGTGAAGGAGTGGGGAGGAGAGGATGGGTGAGAAGAAAGTGGGTCATGAAGTGAAAAAAAAAGTTTCTTCAGTATGTACTTCTCAGCCCTGAACCACGTATCCTATGGCCTGAAAAACAAGTATTAGTGGCAAAACCAGGAAAAACTACAATACCGGGTTTGGTGCAGATACACCTTACAAAGGGACAGGCTTTGTAAAGGGCCCTGATAAGGAGTATATCTAAGAGGGACAATTTTTAATACTTTCTGCAAAAATGGAGGGGTGGGGGGAGAAGAACAAAGTTACAGGATGATAACCCCACAGTGAACCACAATTTACATGCAAAAAAAAATCGAGGACAAACTCAAGCAACAAGTGATAAGGAGGAAATGTGTTTGGAGAAACATGTACACCTAATACTGTTGCGGAAGGGAATAGAGTGTACATGTGTTGTGAATAAACTGTACAATTAACACTATGTGGGATTGTTTTCCCGAATAGTTATGATGCAGGGGAAATATACCTAAGGGATTCTAACGTTCCTTTAGATACATTTATTCCTACTGGTTCAAATGGTCTAAATTTATTAATTAGATATGCCTCTCTATATTTTCTGTCCCTTGCTGATTTAAAGCCTGGCTGGAGAATATATAATTTAATTTCTTCGAACCTATGGTCTTTCTGATTGAAATGCTGGAAAACTGCTTTTGGGAGGTTTTTGCCTGTGTCTGCCCGATGTCCATTAGGCCTTATGTTCATTGGTTGCCCTGTCTCTCCGATGTACTGTTTATGACAGAAGGAGTGTTCTAGAAGGTAGACAACGCTTTAAGATGTGCAATTAAAGCCTGATTTTATGTGAAAAGTGAAATTGCTTGAATTACTTTAAACCGTGGTCTTTTTTTTGTATATGACTGCACGTCTTACATCTAGGTTGAGAGCAAGGCTGTGGTTGTGTTGGATGCTTATTGCCGAGTTTAGAATGTACTAGAATATCTATAGGTATATTCCCTCTGCATCATAACTATTCGGGAAAACAATCCCACATAGCATTAATTGTACATTTTATTTACAGCACATGTGCACTCTATTCCCTTCCGCAATAGCATACGCTGTACATGCTTCTCCAAACACATTTCCTCCTTATAACTTGTTGTTTGAGTTTGTCCTCGAATTTTTTTTTGTATGTAAATTGTGGTTCTTTGTGCAGTTATTATGCTGTAGCATTGCACTGCTCCTTCCGCCCCCTCCACCTTTGCAGAAAGTTTTAAGAATTGTCCCCCTTAGATATATTCCTCATCAGGGCCTTTTGCAAAGCCTGTCCCTTTGTAAGGTGTATCTGCACCAAACCTGCTCAAGTGGTGACTAATGATCTACCCAGTATTGTAGTTTTTCCTGGTACTGCCACTTTTACTTCTTTTACAGGCCATAGGATCCGTGGTCCCAGGCTGAGAAATGCCTTTTTTTTTTCACTTCATGACCTACTTTCTTCTCATCCATCCTCCACCTCGACATTCCTTTACCTACTTTCTTCTCACCCACTTTCCCCTCCCCAGCTTTTCTTCTTCAGAAGCAAAAGCGTATTTAAAGCCCTGTTGGCTTTTACTTTTGACTGCTTTTGCTTTGATGCCATGACTCGTTTCATTGCTGTTTTGGTTTTTGTTTGTTTTTTTCGTTGCCTCTGATTATTTACATCCTTCGGTTCATTAGATATGGTTAGTATGGCTGTGCAGCAGTTTCAAAATTTCGCAGATAATTAGTCTTTTAGGGCTATGGAAGGATGGTGTTTTGGTTAATAATTTTGTTGCTCTTGCTCTCTCGATGTCACGTGGGTTGTATATTGTGTATAAAAGCTGCTTTCTGCTTTCTGTAAACTGTTGGTAGTTCAGTGCCAGTCTTATTGTCTTGCATTCATTCTTATCTTTTTGTTTGGCCTCTTATTAATATACTTTCTTACTAACAGGGCCAAACCAAGGCTCTAGCTTGCACATATCAGTCAGGAGTGGCAAAATCTAAATAAGATTGTTTTATCAAATATGGACATATTGCTTAAATGCGACTTGTGATTTCAAGTTCAAAAGAGTACACTGCATGTTTGTGGAAAAAAAACTGACTATATTGTAGCAAACTTGTCATCAAAGAAAGCAAATAAATGTGTAACATTTTTTTTTTCAAGCAA
>JAJIZL010021344.1:137012-196965 GCA_023969395.1 Amblyomma maculatum
CTGTTTTAGGCTTTACTGGGCTTTTCTTCGTGAAGGGCAGAACGCGGCGAATGATTGGCAACAGCTCGTGCACTGCCTCTAGAGCTGGAAGCAGCCTCTTAGAACTGTAGGAGGCTTACGATAGCTGGGCAAATCTGGTATTCTCCTCACGTTGCGTGAAGTCCTCAGTTTAAGCATGCCGGCGCGACAAGAGTGAACCAGCACCGGCACATATGAAGGTTCGCGACACTATATTCAATGGCTGGTGCGGACGCGAAAGCGCGTACGATTCGCGGGAAAACGAAATGTAGTGCAAATAAACATTTTTGTTGACATTTCCTCGTCCGTATTATACGCGGATGAAAACTTTTCTCCAGCTTTTGGTATCCCTAAATTACAATTCGTATATTATATGCGGGCCCGTATTATAACGCGGGTTTTTATGGTATGCATTCGACTCTTGGTGAAGGTACAGCTGAAGTCGATTTAGGCACATGATTTAATTCATGTCTGTATGTCCGCATTCCTCTTAAATATGTAGTATAGCATTCCCACGATGACTTTCACCACTGTATTCACTCAGGGTTGTGTGAAGCTGGCACCGCTGCAAGCGGCGCACACCAATTCACGAGCAGCTTTCGTTTTGGACTGAACTGCCACCTCGATCTAGTCGTATAATGTAAGCGAGCTATTCCTAGCATTTGCGCTGCCTTCGATCCTGCATGCACCGACCTCCCATGATCGAACGCCGGCACAACACGCACCTCGCAGTGCAGTGCAGTGCAACCGTCCGTCGTAGGTAGTAATCAGGAAATGACTTCTTTACATGCAGATAGAGAGATTGGGATGTTTCCCGTTAAACGCTACCTCCACATCCTACCGCACAGCCATGAAAAAAGCATGCCGAATACGTACTAAGAGCAGTGCCTAAAGTCTGGCGCCATTGAAGAGGTCAAGCAGAGATGAAAAGGGTAATATATATAGAGAGAAGCGGCTGGTGGCCTGCGTTGTACACAGTTTTTTACAAAGGAAAGAATTTGTTTCGAAAATCTGAGGAGAAATTATTTCTCTCATCGGGTTTTTTAGATAATACCTTAATTTATTCCTACCTGATAAAAAAAGTACTGTGAAACTGCCGAAACAACAGAGAAGAATTTTCTGACAATACATTTTAACGCATTGGAACGGGGCGGGGCGGGAGGCAAGAGGGGGGGGGGGAGACCTCTCCTAAATACAGGTGGAGGCTGGGTCTGAGAGACCCCCTAACTTTGAGCCTTGGCTTGAGACCTATACGCTGGTACAACGGTGAGGACCAGCACACTGCACCGTAATGCGTGTACATCTGGAAATCAGAAACAGGACCTTCTCCCCATAACAAAAAATTCTTCCCCCCCCCCTTATCTGGGAGGGGGAGGAGGCCTTGCCGGGGGCGTCGGATGGATGATGTACAGATGATGATAGAATGAACGGCGGCGCAACAAAGACACTAACAAGAAAGGGCATCATGCACCAAATCGCCCCTCAGGCCGTTATTTTGAAGATGATGTTAGGTTGATGAAATGTGTGATCCTTGGACGCGGCACTTCCGGGTGTCAAGTCCCCTTCCTATCTGACAACGGCAAGCGCGAAGCCAAAAAAAAAAAGGATACTGAAAGGGCTGTTCTAGGTCTCCGTCCACTTTCACTGTATATCAGTGGCAACATTGTTTGCAAAATGCACAAAATACTGTTAGAAGCGCACGCAAAAATACGTTCCCCATATATGCTCTTTTTTCGGTCACCGCCAATGCGCCCAAGCAAGCATTCTCGCGGCAAAAAGATATTTCCTCCCCTCCACCGCCAGCAAACGAGGACAGAAAGGCACACACTTTCGTCATGAAAAACACGCATCATAATTTGAGCCTGAGTCCTCGGACTCGTAACTGGGGTCATGATCTCACTGAGAGTCCAGACTATATAGGGAGCTTGCATGAAGCGATGCATGCTGGGTATAATCCGCCGTGATGTTGTCGCTGGCAGCAGACGGCGGGAAGCGCAGCCAGGCTGAATGGAGCGAGTGCCTTGTCATTTTCGACGGTCCACCGAGCAAACAAACGGCTTTTCATGCGCTGTCCTTACGTGCGTGCGAGATCTTGCAAGATATCAGTGAGGAACATACGCGTCGACGCTGTGCCCGAAAAATCGGGCGCGCTATGAAGAAATGCAAAGCAGCGCGGCGCGGACCTGTTCACGCTAGGCGCAGACGACTGGCTGTACTATGCGTCTGGACCTGTGGCTGGCCGTCGACATCGCCGCATCGCCGACATCATGACTTCTAGTTCTGGCGAGTAGTTTGATACTTTCCCGGACTAGCGTCGGTCTCCGAGTATTTTCCCATGCGAGCTATTCGAGTCGGCAACGCTAGAGGGATGCTTTGCCTTCTCGCACTCGTGCATACGAACTTTTGGAATTGTGAAGAACCCGCCGTCGGCCTGTCTGATCACGCCAGCATCGTTTGCGCGCACTACGCGACCATGCAAACGAGTGTGAGTGACGTGCTGCGTCGTCTGCTGCCAGCGACAACATCATGGCGGATTATACCCAGCATGCATCGCTTCATGCAAGCTCCCTATAGGTCACGGCTGAGATCTGATCTGTACGTGATCGAGTTGTTCGGATTCACTGACGACCTAGCTCATGATCTTCAGACAGTTCAAACTCTCAAAAGTCTCCGCCAGCACCGCAATTCAAACGCGTCAATTCTTCGGAAATCAGCCTTCTTCACAGTCCAACTCTCGCATCCATACATCACAACTGGAAAGACCATAGCACGAGTTATACGCGTCTTGGTTAGCAGTCTGATGCCTTTGCAATTTACGAGGCGGTCAAGGCTAGCCTTGGCTTGTTTATTGTGTGCCTCTCTTGTGTGTCGTCGCCTATTCTGCTGCGTGGCGCATCATGTCGTCTGACCAACTAGCTCGACTTTCAACTCGCCAACTCGCCCAACAAAGTATCTTGGTTTCAGCGGTAGCTTTGGCTCTCTTTCCCAAAAGCAGCCGTCCCCTAATTTCATGGCTGCAGTCACCTTCCGGGGTTATCTTGGGGCCCAAGAAGAGAAATTTTGTCATGGCTTCCATTTCTTGTCCCTTGATGCTCCAGGACCTGATAGGGCAAGACGCTATGTTCTTTCTTATTTTGAAGATCAGCTTAAGCCCAAACTTCTCACTCTCTTCTTGTACGCGCCTCAGAAGTCTCTTGAGTTTCACTTCACTTTCTGGTATCATCCGCATATCTGAGGTTGTTGATACGTTTTCCAGCAATCTTCACTCCAGCAGAAGACTCGTCCAGGCCGGCCTTCCTCATGATGCACTCAGCATATAGGTTAAATAGGCAGGACGACAGTATGCAGCCTTGTCTCACTCCTTTCTCAATCGGGAACGAATCATGAGGACCATGCTCAGTTCTGACTATGGCCTCTTGTCCTTCATATAAGTTCCGGAGGAGACAGATGAGGTGAATTAGAACTCTCATCTCTTGGAGAGCTTGCCACAATATGTTACGATCTACGCAGTCAAACGCTTTCGCATAATCAACAAAGCAGATGTAGATGGGCTTCTGGAACTCTCTTGATTTTTCCATGATCCAGCGAAGGTTGGCAACCTGGTCTCTAGTTCCTCTTCTCTTGCAAAACCCAGCTTGCATGTCCAAAAGTTCCCGATCCACATACTGCTGCAGCCTACCTTGGAGGATTTTCAATAATACCTTGCTATCATGTGAAATAAGCGCGATCGTGCGTTAGTTGGAACAATCTTTGGAACTACCTTTCTTCAGAATGGGGATATAGACTGACCTCCTCCAATCCTGTGGCCACTGCAGTGTTGTCCAAATTTGCTAACATAAGCTATACAGAATGTTAACAGTGTCATTGTTAAGACTTTGAAGCTTATCAGCTGGAATGCCATCAATTCCGCTAGCTTAGTTTTTAGCAAGGCTGGCTAAGCCCATTCAACTTCACTCTTCAGGGTGCCCGACTCGAGATCAGTGATCCCAAACATCTTATGTTGGGTTTGTACATCCGGGTCCTACTTGTACAGTTCTGTGAATTCTCGCCACCTCTTCTTTATATCTGACGCTTCAGTGAGGTCCCTGCCTCGTTTCTCCTTTATCACGCCCAGCTTAGCACAGAAGCTTCCTTCAATATCTTTGGTTGTCTTATACAGAGCTCTTGTGCTCCTCAATTGGCTGTTGTCCTAAACTGCTTGGTACTTAGTGTTCAGGAAGGCATTCTTATCTCTCCTTGCTATTCTCTGAAGATCCACATTGAGAACTTTGTATCTTTCTCTTTCACCCATAACTTTTACCATCCTTCTTTCCTCACCTATTTGCAAAGCCTCTTCAGACAACCAGTTTCCTTTCTTGCATTTCTTTTCCTTTGGAACTACCTTAGTAGCAACTTCTTGTATCATATCACGAACATCAGACCACAACTCTTCAGGCTCTCGCTCTTCTAGATGTAATTCTTGAAATCGATTCCTCACTTCCACAGCATATTCTGATAGAATTTGATCCAGATCATAACTGAAAGCCCTTCTAGTTTTCTGCGTTCTCCTCAATTGAATCTTAAATTTGGCAACAAGAAGCTGATGATCGGTGGCACGATCGGCCCCAGACATTTTTTTACTGCTTGTATAGCGCTTCTCGATCTCTGGAGGCAGAGAATATAATCAACCTGATTCCTGTACAGACCGTCCGGTGAAGTCCATGTGTACAGGCGCCTCTTGTGCTGTTTAAAATGATTATTCGCTATGGCCATGTTGTTTTCTTGACAAAACTGTACTAGCCTCTGCCCAGCTTCATTTGATTCGCCAAGACCGAACTTGCGTGTAATTCCGGATATTTCTTCACTGCTCACCTTAGCATTCCAGTCTCCTATGAGAAAAGGATGTCTGATGATGGAGTGCAGTCTAAAAGGCATTGCAGGTCAGCATAAATCTCTCAGCATCAGCCTCTTCAGCAGTAGTGGTTGGTGCATAGACTTGCGAAACTGTTATGTTGAAGGGTTGAGCTAGTATCCGAAGTGAAATCGTTCGGTCGTTTTTGGGGTTGTACCCTAGCACTGCTTTGCCCATTCTTCTGCTTACTAAGAGAGCGACCCCATTCCTTCCCAGACAGCATTGGCCGACGGCCGACCTATGGCCGATCATCGGCAGCTGGTTAGCAGCCGACCTGCCGGCATTCGATGTGCGGTCGAATGACTGCCCTTGGCTGGCCATGTACCTGGTAGGGCGAACGTCGGCCGTCAACCAAGGCCCAAGCTCTGGCACCCGACTGAACGTTGACCGATTCGGCAATGGTAGCCCGGACATTGGGCAGCCCATGGTCGGCCATGTACTATGTTGGGGAGAGGTCGGCCAGCATTTATGGCCCGAGCTTGTAACTCCGATTGAACGCCGACCTGTTTGGCAACGGTTGCTCGGGCAATTGGCGGCCCACGGCCGGCCGCGTGCCATGTTGGCCAGGAAGCCGGCCATCATTCACGACCCAATATGCCTGTATTGAACGCCGATTACCATTCCTGGACCTACTTAACCTCTCGTAAAAATCCAGTTGTCAGTGAGAACGCGCATACAAAACGAAACCGTGTGGTCGTAGCACAATGATATGACATTAAAATAGTGATTAGAAAGTAGCTTCTTCATTGCGAGAAGGAAAACATTGCCTCAAGTTGATCTAACAAATTACCATTTTTCTCAGCCACTTTTTTGTTCTAGTGCTTTTGCATTATCTGTTTTATAGGAACTACGAGCATCATCGTCTGTTTACCTGGGGAAAGTACCGAATACGATGTGTGTGCTTTCTAGACGCAATCCCTGGTAAATGAAAAGCCGGAAGACTCTTGAGGTTACCATTTTAGTTTTGGGCATTCACACGGTGGTAGAAAAAGACAAACAATGGCAGTTTTTCGCGCAGACTGCGAGCATGACAAGCCCCAGTACATTTATATGGCGCATAACATATATATCGGCAATAAACAGCAAATTAGTTTGTTTCGCCATTAGTTTAGAGTTCGATCATTTCGACGGCGCTAAGCGGTGGCAGAGGAATAAAGAAATAGAGAATCTTTTCACGTAGGATAAAAAAAGATTATCGGTCGACTTTTTATATTAATTTCAACAGTTTATATAATATTGTTTGATGACTAGAAAGAAGAGATCTGCAATTGGTTCTGCTGCCAAACAATTTTTCTCGCCGTACGAAATTATTAATAAATAGGCGGAGTTTCGCGCTTATCTTCTCTGTACTTTTAGACAACATTGGTTATGAAATACGCAATTTATATTAAAGGTAATTGAAAATTATTGGAATAAATATATCCATGTTTTTATTTGTATTCGGTTATTGTTCGCTTTTCAGGGCAGTGTTCATGGTTTTATAAACTTTCACAAAATCGGCTCAAGAAATAAAATTTTCCTACACTTCAGACCTATTTATTTCGAAAAAAGCTTATAGCAGAGCAGGAATAATTCCACACTCTGTTCTCAGCATAGTTATGTATTAAACAGCTAAAGCTTATATTGATATAACGTTTCAATACAGAGATACGATCGCGCTAATTTAAAGAAAACAGCGAACATGAAATTTCTTAGGAAAGTAAACAATAAAGTTTCAACATTGTTTAAACTTTTTCCACCTATTCTCTACTACCCCAGCTTTCGAAATCATTAAAAACGCCTTACATAATTTTGTTGCGCTAGTAATTACGGCCCGTTCAATAAGGCCCTGGTGCAAGGCATGCGCACCACGCAGATCTGAAGATTCTACGACATTTGTGAATCGCCCACGATTTTGAAATTGTGGCATAATATTCTAACAGGCAGAAATATATTTACAAAAGATATTATACAATGAGAGACAGCCAAGGAGCTAGGGAATGAGGGCCCCCCGTTCGACGCACTTCTTTTTCTTAATCTTCCGCAAACGAGCGCGCCACTTCGTCCTCATCATTGCAAACTCTCTGTGACAGACACCGCAATGAATGGTTCGGAGTCAGGGCAACGGCAAAGATCAGCATAACAGCAGTGCAACCAGCACGCGTGCAATTCACGGCAGCAGCGTCGCCGTCTTTGTCGAAGCGATCGTGCTTCTTCTTCGGGCGCTACAATATGCATTTAATTGCTTTCAAGAAGAAACACAACGTAAAAACACGCGTAACAGAATCCATAACAGTAACATGAGAACAACCCCGAAACGCGAAAAGGAGAAAAAATACAAACTCGACCAATTAAGCGAATAAGCATCACTATCTATATTACAGGCGTCGAAGACGTAGAAATTGATATCCGAATCTGAAGCGTAGAAGGCGTGATTGCTCAGTGGTTACGCTCGAGTTCTGAATACAAGTGCGAGGGTACTTTTATTCAGCCAAGGAGCCAGGTAATGAGTTCGACGCACTTCTTGAAAGCAAATTATAGGCGAGAGTATATATCTAGACAAAAAAAAAGAAAAAAAAAACGCATTTTGGAGAGTCAACATAAAGGGACTACGGCGAAAGGTTCGGCGATTGTCGACATCGTGCGAGCTCGAAAGCGGCAGGCCCAGTACGATGAAACGCGCTCCTCGGCGCCTGTAATTTGGCCTCAACGTGCCCGCAGAGTAAACATCCACCCTCTTCCTCCGCCTGTTTCCCACCGACCGTGCTGGCGCGTCTCACATGCGCTGTTGGCTTGCGCACGCTCTGCGCAGACTACCGGTGAACAGAGGCGAGAGAGGCTGATAGAGGCTAGACCCTCCTTCGGTTTCATGTTCCAGCTTTAGTACGCAGCATTGAACCAACACGTACAGCTTCGAGCAAACCGCTACGATTGCGTTTTTTTTTTATTTTATACAAAACGATGCGCCAGACAAAATTGTTTGGGCAAGATGGCAAGCACATTTAGAAGAGTACCTTAAACAAAAATAACCGCTTCACCTAAGAAAAAGCGGACGTGCAGACTTGTCAAAGCGTGTGGTCTCTCTACTTTTTCTCGCAGGTGTGCATACCTCGCTAACACATGTCTCAAAAGGAAGGTCATTGTCGTCGGCCTGTGACCAGAAATGTCTCGTAAATTGCCTCTTCCCGATTTTTTTAATGCCTATGCTCAATTGGTCCGTCGACCCTATTGAGCCTTAGGATGAACGGCGAGAAATTCAGCCTATGCATGCGCGCTATCGCTTTCGGGACCCATCATAAGTAGAACATTCACCCACAATCCACAAGGATTCCGCAAAATGTCTACAAAATTGATATCCGAATCTGAAGCGTATAAGGCGTGATGGCTCAGTGGTTACGCTCGAGTTCTGAATACAAGTGCGAGGGTACTTTTATTCAGCCAAGGAGCCAGGTAATGAGTTCGACGCACTTCTTTTTCTTAATCTTCCACAAACGAGAGCGCCACTTCGTCCTCTCCTCATCATCCTCTGTCATTTTTTGCCTCGACGTTGCAAACTAGCTGTGACAGACACTGCAATGAATGATTCGGAGTCTGTTTTGTATGCGTAGAGTTCCTGATGCGCTGTGGCATAGGGCAGCCCACAGACGTTTTTCGTGCGCTAATGTGCGCTATCGAGTCATTCGAAAAAACGAATTCAGCCCAGAAACACTGTTTTATTGAGGCAGTTTTCCATGCCCTTTACAATTTTTTCATTCTACTGAACTTATTTGGAATACGTTGCTTGCTTATTGAGCGTTATCGTCAGAGATGTTTAGCTCGTTCGTTGTCAATCTTCGGAGGGGCTGAAGCCTCTCCAAACGTGGTCATTCGGCAGTGAAGAAGCACTAGACGATGATCTGATGATGGTCAGGAGGAGATATATATTTACAGAAGCAAAATAGTATACATAGGCAAAGTTACAGCAACAAGTCACACAGACAACTGTAACTTAAAAGAAAATGAAGACTCACACAGAGAAGTCACTTTACAGGCCCTTACTTTCCTACCGAGCGTTTCGGCTAAAGCCTAGGGGGTGTAAATACGTGCTAAGCACGGAACCTCAATCTTGACTGTCGAACATGGTCCGAGGACCGCTTTTTGATACCAGACATCAACAAATACCCAAGGGCGGTCACCTTAGGTGATCCGCCCCGAAAATGAAGCAGCCAATCAAATTATTTAAACACATGCCACAACCCCAGTGGGTTGGGAATAATCTCGGACCCAGGTCCTTAATTACGTCAAATAGAAATACAACATTCAAAACACACTCTTTCCACTCGCCGGTCCCCAAACCCTCTCACACGGCGTTGTCTTTCCTTCCCCTCCCCGGCGTGTTTGCGACGCGACCTTGCAGCTGACGCCTTCCTTGAAGAAACGCCGCGGGGGATTTCGGGACTAGGCCACTTAGCCGTCCCGTTCGAGAAAAGGGGGAAAAGGGGGGGGGGGGGGGCAACACCGTCCCAGAGAACTGTAGCGTCGCCGTTGCTCGCACCCGATGAGCCGCTGCGTGGGGGCTAAGTGCCGCGCCTATTGTCGCCTTCTACGGGCCGCTTAGTGAGCGCTTGCGACAGGGCGAACGGCTTCGCTAGCGGGCTCTCTCTGCATCGATGTCTGGCGACACAGCGGGAAGCCGCCGTGCTGAGTCGCTGCTTGGGAGGCCAAGGTTCGCTCCTATTGTCGCCTTCTGCGGGACGTTTAGTGAGCGCTTGTGGCAGTGCAAAACGGCTTCATTATCGGGGTCTCTCTGCCCCGATGTTTCGCGACACCACGGGAGATCGCTGGCCGAGCCGGCCGTACAGTGTTTCGTAGAAGCGTGCTGCTGATGTTCCCTGCCGATAAGGGCGCGTCTGCCGTCGTTTCCTCGCGACACCTATCGGGCGAAAGGACGAAACAAACCAGGCCTCCCGCGCGCCCCGCGAGCCGCGGCTAGCACCCGAGTAGAGG
Source organism: Amblyomma maculatum (assembly GCA_023969395.1). Classification (NCBI taxonomy): domain Eukaryota; kingdom Metazoa; phylum Arthropoda; class Arachnida; order Ixodida; family Ixodidae; genus Amblyomma; species Amblyomma maculatum. The sequence goes on from JAJIZL010021344.1 coordinate 146,887, forward strand.
GGAGAAAAAGAGAAAAAAAAACGCTGGCTCCTTGGCCTCGACGCGCGGGGGTTCGACCGCCAGCTTGACTCCACGCGCGAGTCGCTTTTCAATGCGGCCTTACACGTCCCTCCTAAGAGGGTAAATGAGCTTGGAATCCGGTCATTTCAGCCTAATACAACAATGGCCGCAACAACCCGCGAAGAAAACAAAACATGTGAGACACTTCGCACGTGAATGGAACACCAAACGAATCTCGCGACACAAGATGGGTATAACACAAAACAAATCACACATTCGCATCGGCGGACCGGACAGTGTTCGTGAAAGTCCCGTGCGCGCGCAATTGGATGTCCTCACGCCAAGTTCATGCGCACTCCACAGTTCACATCACACATTGCACCGGGTACGCGGGAACATTCAAGCGTCGCCGAAAGGCCATGGCTGAAGCGTGTGCTTGCTCTACTCCCCAAGTCACATTGGGGACACGGGTTAACGCGTCGGCGGTACCATTGCTTGGCCCTTTCCTGTGGGTCACCGTCACATTGTAGCGCTGGAGGGCCAGCGCCCATCGCGCGAGTTTTGCCCCATGAGGCGTACTAGTAGTGAGATAGGAGAGGGGGTTGTGGTCAGACACCACGTTAATTTCTGCCCCGTACACCCAATGATCAAATTTCTTTAGTGCCCAGATAAGGGCGAATGCTTCCCGCTCGATCGTAGACCAGCGGGTCTGCGTTGGCGTGAATCGGTGGCTGGCAAACGCTATCGGCCTTTCCCGTCCCTCGTCTCCCATCTGCGCCAAACAAGCCCCCGCTGCAACGTCGGACGCGTCGGTGAACAGCCAATATGGCCTTTTAATGTCGGGGGTGTTCAGCGATGCAGCTTCGCACACAGCTGACTTGAGCCTGTCGAGCGCGTTTTGCGCTTCCTGGCTCCACGAAATCGTGTTAGGTACACCTCGCCTCGTCAAAGACGTGAGTGGTGCGGCCACCTCGGCGTATCCTTCAACGTAATCGCGGTAGTAACCACATAAGCCTAGCAGACTCCGTAGCTGTCTCTTTGTTGCGCGGGCCACGAGCCCACGAATGGCCGATATCTTTTCTGGGTCGGGCCCATGGGTTCCGCCTCCCACTATGTGTCCTAGGTACTTAATGTGGGCCTGTTCGACCTGACACTTTTCCCGGCTCACTTTAAGCTTGGCGTCGCGCAACAAATCAAAAATTATTTCTAAGTGCCGCAAGTGTTCAGTCCACGAGGAAGAGAAAATGGCGATGTCATCGAGGTATGCGGCCGCATAAGCCTGATGTTTCGAGAGGAGGGTGTTCATTATCTGCTGAAAGGTGGCCGCGGCGTTCTTTAGCCCGAACGGCATGACGCGCCAAGCATATTGTCCCTCGTGAGTTACGAAGGCGGTCAGATGTTGGCTCTCCGGAGCTACCGGCACCTGCCAGTATCCGCGTCGCAAGTCGATAAGAGTGATATACCTAGCGCGGCCCACCCTCATGATGAGCTCTTTAGGGGGTGACATTGGAAAGAAATCCGTGCACGTCGCTGCTTTTAAAGCGCGATAGTCAACACACATGCGCACCGATCCATCCTTCTTACCCACGCATACAACGGGATGGGCGCACTCGCTTTCCACCGGATACACCAGCCCGAGGTCTAGCAACTCCTTTACCTGGCGGCTCACCTCACTCCTTAATAACTCCGGCACGCGATATGGGAAAGTGCGTTTGAGCTGGTGGCCTTCGTGCAGCTCTATCTTATGTGCCCCAACTCGTGCGACTCCCGGCGTTTCGCTGAACAAATCAGCGTAAGCGGCAAACACCTCCGAGATCTCGAGGCGGTCCTGAGTGGGTAGGTGTGCGAGTTTCTCCGCATCTATCAGACAACCACCACATCTCTCAGGCACAGACCGAGGGGTGTACTCGATTTCACCATAGTCCTCGTCTTCCTCGAAAACTACTCCGACATGGCTGACACGTGCGTATTAGGGTCGCAGCCTGTTCGCGTGCACTATAGCAGTAGCCTTTTTTCCCTTGCCGATTCTGTACGAGTTCTGCCTCTCTTGCGCGATTACGACGAATGGACCGAGCCATTTTGGGGCCATTTTACTGCCATGGTCTGTGTCAAAAAGCAATACCTGGTCTCCGACGAAAAACGTCTTGCTCCATGCGCGCCTGTTATACGCCTGCGCGTAACTTCCCTGACGTGCGCTCGCCGTCAAACCCGCTACTTCTGCTGCTACTTCTAGCTGCTCGCGTAGCTGTCGCAAATACTTCGCGGGTTCTTCCAAGAGTGTGTTCGGGAGGGGTTGCTGGCCTGTCCATGTTCGCTGCAGAATTACTAGCTGTCCGATAGGGTTTCTACCGAATAAGAGCCGGAACGGCGCCACGCCTGTAGTGTCATGGGGGACTTCCCTGTACGCCCAGAGAACGAACGGGACCAGTCTATCCCAGTTCTTGGGATCTTTCTCAATAACATGGAACAACATGTTCTTCAAAACGCGGTTCCACCTTTCCACTGTCCCGTTGCTCTCCGGATGCTCAGGAGTCGAAAAACGCGGTGCGCATCCCAGTCTTGTTAACATCTCACGCGTCAGCTGCGCCGTGAAGTTCGTTCCCTGATCTGAACAGACTACCTCAGATATGCCTGTGCGGCTGAAAATCGTAAGCAAGGCGTCGCATGTTGCCCTAGCGGTTAGGGATCGCAAACAGACTACCTCCGGCCACCGCGTACACAAGTCAACGAGGCAGAGAGCGTACCTATGACTCCTGCTCGACGGAACATCGAGCGGCCCGATTATATCGACATTTACGACCTGAAACGGATGGTCGGGTCTGGTGAGAGGTGGGATGGGAACCCTACCTTTAATTCGCCTGTCTGAGCGGACTTGACAGCCCTTGACATGTCCTGCAGTGTCGCGTTACGTCCCCGTCTAAGCCTGGCCAGAAAAAGCTGTACTTAATTCTGGTCTTTGTCTTCCGTGGCCCCAAATGGCCTCCCCAAAGGGACTCATGCGCAAGGCAGAGCACCTCTTCATGCCTGCTAAGGGGGAGCACAAGCTGCTTCACTTTGCTACCGGAGATCGAGTCCCAGTGATACAACAAGCCGTCTGAAACAAACATGCCTGCCTTCCCTGCCTTTGCGTCAGCCCACGCTTTCTTTAAGGTTTCGTCTGATACTTGGTCGGATCTGAATACCTGGCGCTGTTTTAGGGCTGCGTCCGCGTCATCCTGGATCGAGATTACATCTTCCTTCTCGCTTTCTTCCAGATCTACTTCACAGGGCTGTTCCGTCTCCACACCCTGCTCACCACTCATTAGTTTCTCTGCCTCAGGCCCCGCCGCTTGCTCCTCGCGTGATGTAGAACTCAGCTTTGCGCTCTGCTCCGCCATGGTGACAGACGCGGTAACTGCTTCAGACAGAGGGCAGGCCTTATTAATAACAAGTGCCTCGTAAGGACTGTCTATCTCCGAAAGCAGTTCCCAATCCTCCCTGGAGAGCAAACAATACATTCCCTCCGCCAGTTTATCAGAAAGCGCGCATACAATGTCTACTGCCTCGGGCCCTGCTATGTGTGCGGTGGGCCGCCTGATGCTTACCGCAAGAGTGACCAGTTTTACGTTAACCGTCTCCAAAAAGCCGAAACTAGCTTTATCGAGCCGGATGGCTCCCGACATATACTTGGCACGAGGCCTTCCCTAACCAAGGTTATCTCGCTACCGGTATCAATTATAGCTGTCGCCGGTATCCCTGCGCACTCAATCTCCACCTGCTGTAGCTTCGATTTGCGTACCTCGTCGAATGACTGGGGCGTTTTCATCTCTGCTACTAGGGTTGTCTGGGAGGTTACTGACGCCGGTGTTTCGCATGCCTCTACGTTGGCTACAGCTACTTTTGGAGCTCGAGCGCTTTTCTCCTTCTTCTGCACGTTTTGTGAAGCGCAAGGGCATTCCTTGGCTCGGTGGCCAGATGCGCGGCACTCATAACACTGAATTGGCCGTTTGCTATCATTGTTCGCCGCTTGCGGGGGTCCCTTCGGTTTTTCCGCATACACAACAATTTGTTTCTCTGCGCACCCCTTGCCCTTAGCCTGTTCGAACGTTTGGAGAACGTCGGATATTTTATCCGGTTTTAGCCACCTCTCCTCCTCACGAAGACGCACATACTCTAAGCTCTGAGGGCTCAAGCTACCCTTTATGCGATCTGCGATGATCAATGATACCAGTTCGTCTTTGGTTTCTACGTCTCGTGACCGAAGGTAGTACTGAAAGTACGTCTTAGTGCGCGCGGTGAACTGCGCCCAAGTTTCATCGCGGCGTTTCGTCGCGCGCTCAAAGCGTTCGAGGTATTCTGAGGGGTAAGCTTCAGCTCCTTTAAAACGGCTGTTTTTACCGACTCGTAGCTGCCACACTCATTGTCCCTGGGGTTACGGAGAAGGTACCTGACACGCTCAGCTAGTGCTGGCATGATTAAGTGAACGCGGCTTTCGTTTAACACCTTGTACGTCGTGAAAATTCTCTCGACTTCCTCGAACCATAACGGCACGTCCGCGTCACACGGCAGCTTCAGTCTCTTAAGGACTTTAGCGCATTGGGAGACTGGATCGGGCCCCACTCGACGCTGATCGTCATTGTCTGACCTTACAGACGTCTGCCCGCTTCCCGCTATCGCCATTGCAACCGCTGGATCTAGCCCAAGTTTCTGTAACTCTAGGCATTCCCGTGAAAGAAATTTCAATTTTTCCAGCTCAAAATCTAGTTCCATGCGGCGAATTGCAACCGTATCGGATACCGACATCTCCGCTACTTCACTCACCGCCCCTGCTACAGGCTGAGTTGTCGCTTGCAGCGACTGCTTGCTGTCATCTGTTATATCTCCCCCGGTCTCTCTCTCGCCTACGTTCGCCATCATGCTCCGTGTTTAAACCATACGCCACTTTACACTTGAGCCATAGCCACTTCAACAAAGCGCAAGAAATCCCCCTTACCCGTGCTGGTGTCGCCAGTTGGGGCCTCCGTCCCTTGGTGCCGCAGCCTCGTCGGAGTCCTTCCCCAGAACGCTGCCTCTGGTTCGGGGCCTGGATCACATTGCTGCTTCTGGCTGGACGTGCGGACGCTTGTTGCCTAGTGGAGGTTCCCAGGGCCTGGGTGCTCTGGGTGATGCTCGTGGTCGCTGGTTGCCGAACCCTGTCGTGCTGCGCCGCCAGTGATGTTTAGCCCGTTCGTTGCCAATCTTCGGAGGGGCTGAAGCCTCTCCAAATGTGGTCATACGGCAGTGAAGAAGCAGAAGATGATGATCTGATGATGGTCAGGAGGAGATATATATTTACAGAAGCAAAATAGTATACATAGGCAAAGTTACAGCAACAAGTCACACAGAAAACTGTAACTTAAAAGAAAATGAAGACTCTCACACAAAGAAATCACTTTACAGGCCCTTACTTTACTACTGAGCGTTTCGGTTAAAGCCTAGGGGGTGTAAATACGTGCAAAGTACGGAGCCTCAATCTTGACTGTCGAACATGGTCCGAGGACCGCTTTTTGATACCAGATATCAACAAAGACCCAAGGGCGGTCACCCCCGCAGGGGGCACCTGTTAAAGCAGGTGTTTGTGTGTTTTGTGCGACACCACGAACCCGGAGCACCCACGCTTAGCCGTGCGTGGCATCGTCGTGTCTGGGGAAAAGGGGATCCTGGTGGTTGAGCCGATGCCGAGTGTTTGGACCTTTAAGGCCCCTCGGCGGAGGCAACACACTACTTTGGCCCACGCTTCCCATAGACGGCACCTCCGGGCTGACCCACCCGGGGGAAATCGGCAGTCGCCTTTTCCTGTCCTCCCCTCCATCTTTCACTTTCCTGTCATCTATCCTACAACTCTCCTGTCCTCTACTCTCTTGGTTTTTTCCTTACTTCCCGGCGGCGAGGGTTAACCTTGTGTGGCTGACTACCCTGAGTTGAGCCATATTAGGTTATAGTTAAGGTATACAGCTGGCGTGGGCAGGGCTTTTTTTAGGCACCTGTCCCGTCCCCTTGTTGGACTCCATGGTGGGTGGCTGGTACCATAACCGAACAATAAAATAAATTTTATGGCTTCTTCCCTTTCCGCAACTGATCGCCCTCCCGCCAAGAGAGGGCGCACCGATGTGACGAACAAGTTTTTCACTAAAAATGTAAACAGCTTCCCCCGCTTTCATGTCATTCACTCTGAACAAGCAGAAAAAACTGCCCGTCAAGTCTCACCGTTCCTTGTGACAAAGACTCTCACAGACACAATAGGTCCAGGCTACAAAGTCAAAAAGCTACCAAATGGTGACCTCCTCTTAGAAGTGCTGTACAACCACCAGTGCGAAAAGCTAGCAGCTGTTACATCATTCGGTGACGTCCCTGTCACAATCTCACCACACCGCTCACTCAATACAGTTCGTGGGGTCATTTCAGATAATGACCTCAAGTTTCTGACCGAAGAAGAATTGCTCGAAGGACTCAAGGACCAAAATGTCATCAACGTTTACCGAATCAAGATCAGGCGAGACAACAAAGAGATCCAAACTAAGCCCATCGTCTTGACATTTGCGCTGAGCACCCTTCCAGACTCCGTTGAAGTAGGATACACAAAGCTGCAACTCAGACTGTACATACCTAACCCACGTCGCTGTTATAACTGCCAGAGATATGGCCACAGCTCCCAGAGCTGCCTGCGCAAAATGTGCCTCAAATGAACATGCCACTGACAACTGCCAAACTGAACCAAACCTTTGCGTAAACTGTGAGGGCAACCACCCAGCATACTCAAGATCCTGCCCAACATGGAAGAAAGAAAAAGAAATTGTAACCTTAAAAGTCACTGAGAACATTACATTCGGAGAGGCGAGAAAGCGGCTTTCATTGGTCCAAAGCCCAGCTTACTCCGTTGTGACGCAACAGGGCGCAGCGTCACAGCGTGCTTCGGCATCCGCCCAGGTCACGGGTAGTGACCCTGGTGTGGAGCCATCCGCGCCCACGGTGGCTGCAGCTGGCGCTGCTCCACCACCCCCAAAGCAGGCTTCGCGACCTTCCAGGTCTGCGGGGCCCAAGGCCTCTTCTCATGAATATGTATCACTTCGTATACTTAATTTTAACAATACCGGCAGCGCATGAAATTTTCGAGCTTGTATTGAATTCCTATTCTTTTGTTTTTACCATATTGTGTTCGCCGGTTTTGCCCCTTTTGACTGCTTTTGCTGTCCAATAATATTTTTTTCATAAGTTTATACATCCATCCATAGGAGGTCCCGATACAGCCTTGAGCTCTGGGACCTCCTTCTGTATTATTTATGTAATACCTGTTTCATGAATAAACAAACTTCTTCTTCTTCTTCTTCTTCTTCTTCTTCACACGGGGAGGCCTACTTCAAGCGTTCCGGTGTGCTGTCCGCGGTCATCCAGCGTGTCTGAGGACGCGATGGACACGACAACACAGGGTAGTCCTGTTCCGTCAAGACGGCGGGACTCCTTAGAGCGTGCAAAAAAGGACAAGCCCCGAATCACGGGGCCAAAAACAACGTAGTCTCTATTTTACTCGTATAGCTTAAGATGGCTTTTGTAATAAACTGGAATTGCAGGGGACTGCTTAATAACTTAAGCGACATAAAAGACATTTTAGCAACATATTCACCTGTGGCCTTATGTCTGCAGAAAACAAACCTGAGTCCTCTACATGTGAATATTCTTAAAAAATACAAAGTCTTCCGCCGTGATCGAGAGCAGGCATGCAGGCTCTCGGGCGGTGTTGCCATCATAGTTAAAAACAATATTGCAGCTCGTGAACATAGGCTCAAAACTCGGCTAGAAGCAGTAGCTGCCACACTTATCACGTATAAAACAATCACAATTTGCAGTATTTATATAGAGCCACACTTAAAAATAACACTCCATGATATCGAAGACCTTTTCATCCAACTGCCAGATCCATGCGTAGTAGTTGGCGATTTTAACGCCCACTCTTCTTTCTGGGGCAGTGAAAAAACTGACACGAGGGGCCAAATTTTAGAAGACTTTATTCTGTGCAATAATATCTGCTTACTTAACACCGGAAAACCCACTTACTGCTCCCCGAGCTCCGGTAAAATGAGTTTTATTGATTTATCTTTCTGCTCATCATCGGTTCTTAGCGATTTTAAATGGGATGTCAGATAATCCGCATGGAAGTGATCACCTACCTACAACAATCAGTCTAACATCATCACCATCTATAATTCAAACCAAACCAAGATGATGGAAGCTGCATTTAGCAGACTGGAAGCTTTTTAAAGAGAAAGCCGACTTGAGAAAACTATTTGCCGAAGATTTTAATGTCGACGAGTTAAATGAAAGATTTACCTCTTGTATTTTAGCCGCCACACGCCAAGCCATCCCTCAATCATCTGGAGTTGTGAGACAGAACTGTAAAGTGTGGTGGACAAAAGACTGCAGGGAGGCAAAGAAAAAACAAAATAAGGCGTGGAGTATATTTCGCAGGTACCCCACACAAGAAAATCTCCTAATTTTCAAAAAGGCTAGAGCTAAAGCCCGCTATGTACGTCGTACTGCTGAAAAAGCTTCATGGCAGCATTACCTCTCTTCTATAAACAGTCATATAACATCCAAGGATATGTGGGCACAAGTAAATAAATTAAATGGCAAGTACTCCCCGTTTACAGTTCCTCTCCTTACAGACCCAAATACCCAGACAAGCATTCAAGAGCAAGCGGACATTTTAGGTGAACATTTTTTCATGGTATATAGCTCATCACATTATTCAGAATCATTTTTAAAGTATAAAAGCCAAGCAGAAAGACAGAAATTACCTACTACTGGCAGCGTTCACGAATCATACAACAGTCCCCTTACACTACAAGAAATAAACACAGTTCTCTCTTCCGGCAAACGTACAGCACCAGGCCCAGATGAAATACACTATCAAATGCTAGCCCATCTTTCTGAATCCTCAGTTAAAGCACTCTTAAAATTTTTTAACAAGGTATGGATGTCAGGAGAAATACCGCAGGCCTGGAAGAAAGCCATTATTGTTCCGTTACTGAAACATGGAAAGCCACCAACATCCCCAAGCAGTTATAGGCCCATAGCACTAACGAGTTGTATCGCTAAATCGTTTGAAAGTGTTCTAAATATCAGGCTCACGTTTACACTTGAATCTCGCAAACTTCTCGACACCCGCCAATGTGGATTTAGAAAAGGATTTTCGACAACTGATCATCTTGTGCGCTTGGAAAATACGGTACGAGAAGCATTTATACGCAGACAACACTGCCTTGCCGTATTTTTTGATTTAGAAAAAGCTTATGACACGACGTGGAGGTATGGAATCCTACGTGACCTGGGAGACCTTGGCATCCGCGGCAGAATGTTAAAATGCTTGAAAGAGTTTTTGTCCGACCGTTCTTTCCAAGTTCGTCTCGGTGCTACTCTGTCAAAACGTTTCACTCAGGAGAATGGTGTCCCTCAGGGGTGCATCTTGAGTACCACGCTGTTTATAGTAAAAATGAACTCCATAGTAAAAATAATCCCAACGACCATCATGCATTCAGTCTATGTCGATGACCTACAAATAGCATGTACATCCTCTAATATATCAACGTGTGAGAGACAAATTCAATTAACAGTGAATAAACTAGCGACATGGGCAGATAGAAATGGTTTCAGGTTCTCTGCACAGAAATCAATAGCCGTTTTATTCTCACTTAGACGAGGTTTGCAAGTGGACCCTACAGTTTACCTCAATGACATTGCTCTCCCAGTAAAACACGAACATAATTTTCTAGGCATTACTTTCGCTAGAGCTTACTTTCCTCCCCCACATAAACACCCTTAAAAAGAAAGCCTCCCAATCTTTAAATATACTTAAAGTGCTGTCACGTAAATGCTGGGGATCCGACAGGACATGCCTTCTGCAGATTTATCGTTCAGTTGTACGTTCGAGCTTGGACTACGGTTGCATAGTCTACGGTTCCGCAAGACCCTCATACCTAAAACGACTAGACCCAGTCCACAACCTAGGTCTGCGTCTTTCGACCGGGGCATACAGGACGTCGCCTGTGCGAAGTCTGTATGTAGAAACCAACGAACCATCTCTTGAGGACAGAAGAACCATGCTAACTTGTTCATACATTCTTAAGATCCGTTCGCTACCAACACACCTCTGCTACCCCATAGTAACAAAGTGCCCGTCCAGAACCCTGTTCAACAACAAACCGCAAGCAGTCAGACCCCTCCTCCTCCGCTTCGAACAGATGTGCGAAGAAATAAAAATACTCGATACACTCCCTGACATTGCACAATGCCCTGATCCATTACCCCCTTGGTATAAATTTCCCTGTGTATGCGACCTTACTTTAACACAGTTTGACAATCAACAAACTCCACACGAACACATATTACAAGAATTCCTGACATTAGAGGAAAAATACAAAGACCACAATACATTTTATACCGATGGTTCTAAAACTACCTCATATGTTGGTAGTGGTGTCGTAGAAAACAATCGCCAGAAAACAGTTAGGTTGCCCAATTGTGCATCAGTGTTCACTGCAGAAAGTTATGCCATATCCATAGCTGTGGAAAAAATAATAAAATGCAATATTGAAAAGAGTATAATCTACACTGACTCCCTCAGCTTAATCACAGCATTACACTCTAAAAATGCAACAGAACCTGTAGTGGGAAAAATAATACATTGTATAACATCAGCCGAAACACGAGGTTACAAAATTAAACTCTGCTGGGTACCTAGCCATGTCGGAATCGTAGGTAACGAGACAGCTGACGAATGTGCAGCAGCTGCCCGAAAAGCAAAAATAGAAAAAGTAAATGTACCACGCAAAGATGTTTTGAAATTCATACAAAAAAAAAGCTCAGGGAAAAATGGCAAGCCTCATGGAAAAATGAAATAAACAACAAACTACACGTCGTGAAACCAGTTGTCGAAGAATGGAAGTCATGCAGTCACCAGAAACGCTTCATGGAGGTAATATTATGTCGCCTTCGAATAGGACACACGCATCTTACTCATAGTTACATTCTCAAAAAAGAAGATGAACCCATATGTGAAGACTGCGGACATGGACTGACGATAAACCACATTTTAATTTCATGTAAAAAACTCGAAAAGCTGCGGAAAAAGCATTTCACTCTATTTTACACCAAACAGATACCATTCCATCCATCACTTCTCCTAGGAGAGAATGCAATTGTAGACATTTCATGTGTTTTTAGTTTCTTAGAAGAAACATCTTTCCTGCACAAGCTATGATATCTTAACACTTCATTCCTTCTAAAAAAAAACCATAATATACCTTGTGCTTGGCGCATGATAGCCTGAGTTGCTTATGCGCCATTAAACACAACACAACACAACCCAAGGGCGGTCACCTTAGGTGATCCGCCCCGAAAATGAAGCAGCCAATCAAATTATTTAAAAACATGCCACAACCCCAGTGGGTTAGGAATAAGCTCGGACCCAGGTCCTTAATTACGTCAAACAAAAATACAACATTCAAAATACACACTCTTTCCACTCGCCGGTCCCCAAACCCTCTCACACAGCGTTGTCTTTCCTTCCCCTCCCCGGCGTGTTTGCGACGGCGACCTTGCAGCTGACGCCTTCCTGGAAGAAACGCCGCGGGGGATCTGGGGACTAGGCCGCCCAGCCGTCCCGTTCGAGAAAAGGGGGAAAAGGGGGGGGCAGCACCGTCCCAGAGAACTGTAGCGTCGCCGTTGCTCGCACCCGATGAGCCGCTGTGTGGGGGCTAAGTGCCGCGCCTATTGTCGCCTTCTACAGGGCGCTTAGTGAGCGCTTGGGGCAGGGCGAACGGCTTCGTTAGCGGGCTCTCTCTGCATTGATGTCTGGCGACACAGCGGGAAGCCGCCGGGCTGAGTCGCTGCTTGGGAGGCCAAGATTCGCTCCTATCGTCCCCTTCTACATAGCGTTTAGTGAGCGCTTGGGGCAGGGCAAAACGGCTTCACTATCGGGGTCTCTCTGCCCCGATGTTTCGCGACACCGCGGGAGATCGCTGGCCGAGCCGGCCGTACAGTGTTTCGTAGAAGCGTGCTGCTGATGTTCCCTGCAGATAAGGGCTCGTCTGCCGTCGTTTCCTCGCGACGCCTTTGGGGCGAAAGGACGAAACAAACCAAGCCTCCCGCGCGCCCCGCGAGCCGCGGCTAGCACCCGAGTAGAGGGGAGAAAAGGAGAAAAAAAAAACGCTATCTCCTTGGCCTCGACGCGCGGGGGTTCGACCGCCAGCTTGACTCCATGCGCGAGTCGATTTTCAATGCGGCCTTACATCGTCTTTGTGTGTAATCCGCGTTAAGGGGAAGGTGATTGCGAAAACGTCTGTGTGTTGCCTGATGCCACAGCGCATCAGGAACTGGACGCGGACAAAACTGATTCTGAATCATTCATTTCTGTGTCTGTCACCGCCGATTTGCAAAGTCGAGACAAAAAGTGACCGAAGAAATATTGTTACAGCTGGAGTATGATGCGGACGAAGTGGCGCGCTCGTTTGTGGAAGAGTAAAAAAAGAAGTGCGTTGAACGGGGGGCCCTCATTGCCTGGCTCCTTGGCTGTTACTCAATGTATATATCTTTAATCATCTTTTTCGTAAATATATTTCTCCCTGTTACAATATTATGCCAAAATTTAAAAACCTTGAACAATTCACAAATTTCGTAGAATCTTGAGATCTGCGCGGTGGGCTATATTTGGACAAAGGCCTTATCAAAGTGGCCATAATTAATAGCGCTACAATGTTATGCAAGGTGTTTTTAATTATTTTGAAAGCTAAGGTAGTGTAGAATAGGTGGCAAAAGTTTAAACAATGTTAAAACTGTTTTTTTTTTCCTAAAAAATTTCAATGTTCGCGGTTTTCTGTAAATTACCGTGATCGTATCTCTGTATTCAAATGTCATATAAATATAAGCTTTAGCTGTTTGCGGATAACTATGCTGAGAACATAGCGTGGAATTATTGCTGCTCTACCATGAACCTTTTGTGAAATAAAGGCCTGCAAATTTGGAAAACTTCGTTTCTTGCGTCGATGTTGAGAATTTTTATAAAAACATCTACTCATACCCGAAAGGCAAAAATTAACTAAATACAAATTAAAACACGTATATATTTAGTCAGATAATTTTCAGCTAGCTGACTTGAACATAATTTGTGTAATCTATAACCAAAGTTGGCCAGAATTGCAGAGAAGCTTGGAGCTCTGCCTCTTCGATATTATTAATCACTCATCACGCAACAATACATAATATTTCGAAGTAAATATAAAAGGTCGAACGACCATTCCTTGTTCGATCATAGGTGGGGAACGGGAGGGGAAAGATGACGCGCGCATTTGTCGATGCACTAACTGTATGGATTTACGCAAGGTTGTGGATGGTAGATGGGGAGGCTTTCATATTTTTGAAAATGTTATGTCCGTGATTGGCTTCAAGAAACAATGCATTTGCGAACACAAAAAAACTGTTAGAACTCGACTCGAGCGGTGCGCGCTGGCGGCCTCTCATCGGCGCTGTCGAAGTCACGGCTGGCCGGTGAAGACAGGAGAGGGCTGGGTAAAGGAGGAATGGAACGTCGAAAGGGTCGTCGGTCCTATCCCACGCGCAGTCCTTGCGAACACAACACCGCGGCGGGAATCGCGCACTGGTTGAGCGGTTCGTTGTTCCCCGTCGTCTACGCGTCTACGAGCAAGACACAACAGAAGAGAGAGAGAGAGTAAAATTGTTTAACGGAATAGCGTGGGTGGTTTCCTCAGTCCAGGATAGCACTGGCCTGGGCTGTCTCCCGGGCCCTGGTGAGCAGGCTGCGCTGCTCAGAGAGACCCGTGTGGGCCAGCTCTTCCTCCCACTCCGCTTGGCTGAGTGCTCGAGCTTTATATTTCTGTAATTGCTATTTGCAGTTCCATATCATGTGAAGGAACAACAGAAAGCATCCCCAGCTGCGCGGCTGTGCGGCCTCCTCCCGAAGCGTTCATCCCAGAGATTGTTAAAGACGCTACAACACTTGTGAGAGCTTCTTATACCTTTCTTTAATTTCTTCCCTGATTAATTTTCTTTGTCATTGTGCTGTGCATAATTTTTTCTTTGTGCCTATACATGTTACATGTGCTCCGGTTAGTGCTTGCTACATATCTGTGAATAGCAGAGCTGTGAAATGCCGCCGGAGTACGGATTACAGCAACGGCGGGAAACCATCAGCATTGTCGCACTCAGTGAACGTCGTCGTCTTAGACCGTGAGTGTATATCTTTGCAGCATTCCCTTGGTTCATAATTAGTTCCCTACCTGTCCTAAAAGCTCTCTTTCCGTATTCTCCTCGAAACAACTGCGCGAAGCATGACTTCAAGAACTAAGCGAAGTTTCGTCCGGGTTACATGCAAGCAAGTGTGTGGACTTATTTGCTGGCTGCGATATGAACAGCATTTGCGCCGAAAATAGAAAAGCCGTGCGTAACAGGTGTGTGTGCCACCAATGCGTGACAGAACACTGCAGGCAGCCATTTGCATAGTTTTTTGACTGCGCAGCGCGCCGCAATCGATTAGTATACGCTCCCAGTTTTGTACGTATATTTTGGACAGCGTCTCTTCTGCGTGCAGGAAGCCATGTTCGATCCGTTTTTAGATTTTCTTAAGAGTTAAGGGCGGTTTTTTGTTTTCACATGTACAGACGATGTTTTGAAAACTGTCCGTGCGGTCTGGGCAAGCGAATTTTACAGTGGGGCGGACATTATGTGCGTGATGCCGCTTGATGATTAGGCTATAATTAGGTCCTAATGAACCCCCACTTTTATAATGGTTAATATCATATTGAGGAATTGAAAGCCGTGAACAGCGCAAGTGAGCCCCTTTTCAAAATTTTCTTAATCGACGCCCCCCTTCTGAGCTCGGTGGTGGTGGTGGTGAAAATATTTATCATATTACATAGATGTATATACACTAGGTGGGATGCCTAGACAGGCACTCGATTGGCGATTGCCGCAGCCCGGGCGCACTGCGTTAAGACCTTTTGGGCCTCTAGGGTGCAGCAGCCGGAAAGGGTCGCCTCCCAGTTCTCTTGGGTGGGGTTTGGGATAGGGGGCAAAGATGGGGCTTTCTGGCAGGCCCACACCATGTGGTAGGTGTCAGACACCTCCCCACAGTGCGAGCGTAGCCCGTCGAATTTCGGATCAAAAGTTTTAGAGTAGCCGGGCACAACATTATATTCGTGAGCAGGCGCAGGAGCACCCGCTCGTTAGCCTTCCCCAGCCCTTTGCACGGGGTGGGAAGAGTTTAGTGCGTGAGTCTGTACTATTCAGATATTTCTTTAAATTTGTAAACTGGGCTGAAATCAAAATCCTGGTCCGCGTCGGGTCCCGTGGGAAATGCCCCTAGAGAGAGCGCGCGGGCGGCGGCGTCGGCTGCGTCATTCCCTTGGAGACCTTGGTGACCTGGAGCCCAAACGAGACATCGGTGCGCGGGATCTGAATCTCGGCTACAATTTTGGTATATGCGGTAAGATAGGGGAGCAGTCCATCCTTGCTGGACGTTCCGACCAGCCCCTCGCGAGTCGGTTATGATGTATTTGGAGGAGGAGTCAGAGGCTGCGAGGGCGATGGTAACCTCTTCTGCGTGGGTTGGTGACTGGGCCTTGAACGTGAGGCCATCTACTGTTTTGCCCTCGTGGATGACCGCGGCTGTGTACCAACCCCTAGGGTTCGGGCTGGAGGCGTCTACATAGAAAACGCCTAGTTTGCTTCCATAATGGCGGTCCAAGGCTTCCGCCCGCGCCAGGCGCCGACCATTATGGTCCTCTTTGGACATGTTGGCGGGGAGAGGCCGCACATGGAGGGCGCGTCTCCATTTTTCGGGAATGCGACATCTTTCTTCTGTGAATTGGGTGTGTTGGATGTGAAGTCGGGCTAGAAGACGGCGACCCGACTCTGTCTTTGTTAGACGCGTGTACTGATTGGTGAGGTGGGCCTCACGAAGCTCCATGAAAGTATTCACTACACCCAGCGCCATGAGACGGCTGGTAGAGGTGGAGACTGGGAGGTCCAGTGCTCGTTTCATGATTTTACGGAGGATAACTTCGAAAGTATCCTCCTCCTGTTTCCGCAGGTGGAGGTAGGAAGTCGAATATAAGATTCGACTGGTCACGAATGCGTTCGCCGGCCGCAAGGCGTCCTTGCATCGTACCCCACCGCGCTTGTTGGAAACCCGGTGGACCATGCGGCCCACCTGGTCCGCCACCTGCCGGAGCTTGGCGAGTATTGTGTCGCAACGTCTCTGGTTGTGCATAAAGAGTCCAAGAACTCTGATTACCTTAGATTCTTGAATGGAACCGCTTTGCAAGGTGAGATTTATTTGAGTCGAGCTTGAGCGCGAGGGTCGCAGGTGCACCAATTCAGATTTCTGCGGTGAGCATTGGAGACCACAGCCGCGGCCATAGCGGTTCACTATGCTAGCAGCCGTTTGCAGGCTGGTCTCCATGTCCCCCAGACGCCCTTGCGTGGCCCAAAGGGTGATGTCGTACGTGTACAGCGTGTGTTGCACCCCTTCGACCGCACCCAACAGAGCAGGTAAGCGCATTATTGCAACGTTGAATAACAGAGGGGACAGCACCGCGCCTTGCGGAGTGCCCCTCGTGCCGAACAACAAAGGTCCGTGTTCTTGATCCTGTATTCGAATATAAGACAGTCTGTCTGTGAGAAATTGTTTGATGTAGTTGAAAGTGTTCGTACCACAGTGCGTATGACTCAAGTGCGTATGACCTCGTGTGTTATATTGTCGAACGCCCCTTTGCGATCCAGGGCGAGGACGATTTTGTCGTTTCTTGTGCATTATTTGTGACATAACCGGAAGGTGCCGCTCCCTTTTCCGCACGGCAACGCAAGTGGACACTCATGGGCCTCCTGTGGAACCCAATGCATCGGCAGCGGTCGCCCAGAGGAAGCGCCTCTACAACTCGAGTGACGCAAGCAGCCAGGCCACCGTGCTGTACTCGCATGCTAATGATGACTCTTCTGCTGACGACGATGGGTTTGTGTCGGTGCTTAGCAAGAAAGCAAAGCGAAGACTACACTGTCTACAAGATTTGTCCTCATCAAGCATGTCCACGGTCATCACAACGCGAGGCCCTCCGACACACACTGTCTTGTTTCTGCCAGAGATGCCAACAGACAATCTGAACCAACTCATCAGGCAAGTCACGTCTATGTTCCTTGAAAGCCTCGTCCCTGGAAAGATTAAAGACGTTAGAGTTAATCCTTACAAAAATATAATTGCAATTGATGTCATGGAGCGGAGCGCATTGTAGAGATTGACCGCCATCAACAACCTCGGCGACATCAGTGTGTGCTCCCATATTCTTCAGGACAGTGGCACTATAGCCGGTGTCATCTACAATGTTGACGAGGCCATCGCTGACACCGATCTACCAGTCTTAATCAAACCAGCATCAAATGACATCTCCATACTGCAAGTGCAGCGCCTCGGGATATCGAAATGCATCAAGCTCACTTTCGAGGGAGACTGCACACCATCGCATGCGAAGGTTGGACATTTCCAACACCCGGTCCGGCCTTTCGTGTCAAAGCCACTTCCATGCAGAAAGTGTATGAAGATCGGGCACGTAAGTGCGGTCTGCGAAAATTCCACCGTGTGTCCTAGATGCTCCGAGTCGCATAGCGGCGACATTTGCCGCGCGATTGTTCTGAAGTGCGCCAACTTCCATGGCCCTCATGACTCCTCCTCAAAGGACTGCCCCCGCTTAAAGACAGAACGGGCAGTACTGAAGCAAATGGTGCGTGATCAATCTACACACATAGAGGCCGCTGCTAAGGTGCGACGGCGTCGTTCGCTTCGCCGAAGATCATCTAAGAAAGCAATTAATTGTCATAGCAAGGCCTCGAGCACTCCCGTATCTTGTCCTACTCCTATGCCTGCAGTTTTAAATTAAGGGACCTCGACGGGCGGTGAATCTGGAGGTGGTGCCTCAGACGTTAACTGGCCACCGCTGGCCACGTCCGCTGGGCCAGGAAACTTTCCGCGAACCGAATCTCCTGCACCTACTGCCGAGCTAGAGAAACGTCATGATGTGGAACATGGCCAAGGCCTACAGGTAATTGCCATTTTCACGTCCATGATGAAGGCCATCCGCGCTGTGCTATCTAGTCTGCACGCACCAGCAGCACAGAATGCGCTACAGGTTCTGGACGCGCTAGCACCAGTTCTAGCGGCTCTACAGTAGTAGACACAATGGCTCCCCCAGCATTAACATTTGGAAAACAACTCAAGGACGCCTCTATTTTTCAATAGAATGCCCGTGGGCTTCAGTCCCGAATTGCCGATATTCGACAATATGTTCATGCAAATCGCATCCCCATCCTTGTGATTTGTGAGCCGAATGTACCAAAGATCTTACGACTGTCAGGCTACGAGGCATTTGCGTTTCCAACGCACCAGGGAAACAGCAAGGTCATCATTTATATTCGGCGAGTACTCACATATGTAATCCATCCGGTTACTCCCAGCAATGACAACCAGTATGTTTGCCTGACAGTGAAGAAGTGCAATCTCACGTTTACACTTAAGAGTGCGTATATGTCGCCATCAAGTCGTTTTGACGCCACACGATTGAGCGACTTGATGGCGATCACACCTGGCCCTTGGATCATTATAGGAGACTTTAACGCTCACCACATGATGTGGGGAAGTGTTCGAATGAACCTCAAGGGAAGAAAACTTGTGTCCTTCGCCTCTGATCATGACCTGCAATATGTTTGACGACGGTACACCGACCTTTATTCGAGGGGCAACTTACAGCAGCTGTCTTGATTTAGCTTTCGGGTCTCGATGTCTTACCAAGAACGTCCAATGGTTTGCAGATATAAAAATACAGGGAAGTGACCACATTCCTACATATGTGATCATTAATGGCCTTTCCACGTCCACGTCTGTCCCACGAATACGCCACTTCGATTGGTCGGCATTTCAAGCACTTATGGGAATATGCTTGTACAGCAGGCCTCTCTGCAAGTATTGAAGATAAAATTAAGGAGGCCATGATAAACGCGACGTCTTTCTTCACCCCAGTGCATACCTACACAGAGTTTGATACGGAATTACAGCGCCTGCGAGCATTGCGACGGAGGGCAGAGCGTAGATACCGACGCACGAAGTCGCGAAGAGGCGCCTGCAAAAGAAAATTCAGCGCCGAATTCAAGCCCTGCAGGAAAAACGTTGGCGGTCATTCAGTGAAACGCTTGATCCCCGCAAGCCTTTATCACGCATCTGAGATGTCGCTCGTGGTCTCCGAACATCCCCTAAACAGCTCTACCCATTCAAATCAGTCGCACTCTATCACAGACGTAGTCAGGTCGAGGTAGCAGAAGATTTCTGCTCTAGGGTGGCAGGCCAATCGACTCCAACGGCAACGCTACATTTCAACGATGTTCCAACTTCACGGGATTCCCGAATGGACCTTCCTTCTCCGTGGAAGAATTTGACGCTGCGCTGGCTTCTTGCAGACGGTCATCATCGCCGGGTCCCGACGGTGTAACATACACTGCGCTTGGAAACCTTGGACAAAAAGCTAGGCACGCTCTTTTGGAATATTACAACAAATCATGGAGTGATGGTACAGTTCCAGACGAGTGGGAGTGCAGTCGTTTAGTTTCGCTCCTGAAACCTCGCAAATCGCCTCTGGACTTGACATCATACCGTCCAATTGCACTGGCTAGTTGCGTTAGTAAAGTACTAGAAAGAATGCTGCTTACACGTATTGAGTGGTACCTGGAGAACTACCGCATATATCCAGATATGATATCAGGGTTTCGACGTGGACGCTGTTCAATTGGCAACGTGGTGGACCTGGTATCATCTGTACAAAGCTAAAAAATTTTGAAACGCTTACCCGCGGCGTTGTTCCTGGATATAAAGAGCGCATATGACAACGTCACTCACCAGGCCATTTTCTACGGTCTGGAAGCTGCCGCGCTCGGCGGTCGTGTTTATTGCTGGATACGCAGTTATTTACCAACAGATCTCACTTTATGGGGCGTTGATGTCACCCACAATCAGCAGGGGATCACTACCCGCCTCTTTAAGCGCACGGCTAAAGAGGCCCGCGAAGGTCACTCGCTTCAGTTTCGGGGAGCAGTATACGTTAAGCAATTGCAGGGGAGGATCTGATCGCCTAAGAGGGAGGATCCTCATCATCATGCATGAATAGAGTATGTTGAGATCGAGGTAAATTTCGGTGGCTGTGTATGATTTGTGCACGAGGAGACACGACAAAGGGTCTTGCTGGAATGTCGCGTAAATTGTCAACTTGGCTGCCGCTCCTGGCTCCTGGAGGGCGACCACGGCGGGCAAAGCCTTGAATGTTTCGAGGTAGAGACACAGGTTCGCGCGTTTCTGTCGAGCCTTAAATCCTCTACAGTTCCATTGCGTTACGGTTACGGAATTGTGAGCTTTGGGATTCTGAGCACGCGCCTTCAGCTGAGGACATTGTCAGGAAGCGGCAGTGGTTTCGCAGACGCGCTTCGAAGGCGGACGAAAATAACAAAACAAGCAAAAAGGCACATGAGGCGTGTGCGCGCTGCGCCCCTGTCACTGCAAAGTAAACAACGTGCACGCGGGACACATTGCACAAAAAATTGACGACCGGTATGAGGCGACCATATCGTCCGAGATATATCGCTCGCGAAGCGCTCGATCACAGCGCGCACGTTCTGGCGAAATGGGACAGGATGACAGATCCGCCTGTTCGGCAATTATAGCTCTTTGTGCCTCACGTACTGTATGCATTAACTGCACGTCATAGCCATCGTACAAACAGTTTGAAACGGAAGCAGTGATCCACGTATTCTACTTCTATAGGAACTCATTTGGGAGTAGAAAAGAGCAACTTAATATGAATTACATGGTTCTTTAATGAACAATATGTATAAATGGATGCTTTAATAGTTACAGTAATGGAGTGTTGAGCTAGAGGTTTTTATTGCTCATATCGCTCTTAGATTTAAGCTCTGGCATTGACAACCCTATCCAAAGAACCGACTGGCAGTGACAGGTTGTTTACAGCTGTTGATGGAAAGGTAGGCCATCATGCTATTATTGCAGGCATATTTGCTCCTTTTTGTACCTCTACTTATTACAAGCAAAACTTAATTTTGTTTCCTATTCCTAGGGGCAGTGAACCTTTTACAACACCCACTGTTCAGTCGCTTTCGTTCAAGGTACAAAAAGGAGAAAATGCGCATGCACTCATAGGATAGCCTGTCTTTCCGTTAAGAGCTGCAAATAACACGCCACTGCTGCTGGGTACCTTTCATGAGGTTTTCAATAGTGTTACATGAGATTCCTAGCAATTGCTATAATATTTATACCAACTACTGCAGTCACAAAAAAAGGCAACACTGCATTACTTTAACTGCTGCATGCGCCTTTAAACGTGCCTTAATTTTATTGCCTATTCTTATAGACGCAGCACCTTTTGCTATTGGCTTTTCTGTTCAGTAAGCAACCGTCTTTCATTGCTTCAATTTCTATCTCTCCACCACATTCTTGTTGCTCCGGGTGTGATCATTTGATTTCATTGTTCAAATCATACTGTTTTATCATGTGTGAATGATTTAGCCTACACATACATGCTTTCATTTATTTAAGTGCGCATCGAGAGTGTTTTCTACGTAGAAATGGATCAATTTAGTTGTATCACTGGTGCGAAAACCAACAGTTCAGTACCTCCAGAAGATTAGTGGCCTGTGGTTGGAAGGGAAATAAAGAAGAGGATAATCAGTGGAACAGCCTGCCTAAAAAAGGTAGCACTGCATCACTGTAACTGCTGCATGCACCTTTAAATATGCCCTATTATTATTGCCTATTCTTATTGACGATGGACCTCTTGCTATTGGCTTTTTGCAGTAAGCAACCGCCTTTAATTGCTTCAATTCCTATCTCTCCACCACTTTTTTGTTCCTTCGAGTATGATCATATAATTTTATTGTTCAAATCATATTATATTATCACGGGTGAATGATTTTGCCTACACATACATGCTTTCATTTTTTTTAGGTGCGCATCGAGAGTGTTTTCTACGTAGAAATGAATCGATTGAGTTGTATCACTGGTGCGAACACCAACAGTTCGGTACCCCCAGAACATTTGTGTCCTGTGGTTGGCAGGGGAATAAAGAAGAGGATAATCAGTGGAAAAGCCTGCCTAAAAACTTACAAAGATGGCGCAAAAACGAAATGCTGATCAGGGTTAGAGTCTGATTACTTCTGTTATCCCACTTCACTTGCTAGATGCATGATATGTGACTATATATGAAGCAGCTTAATATACTTTGTGGTATACTCGCTTAAAATTGTGTAGACACTGAATTTTTCTTGGTTCAATTATTTTGAGTGATGCAAGAATTGGAATAAGACGAAGTAATTCACACATCTAATGCCCATAGACATTAGATGCGTGGATGAGCTCATTAATTGTGTTCCTATGTGAACATGAAATAGTTTGTCGAATATATTATTATGTTAAAATTTGGCTTTTTCACTCTTAACCGGAGTAATATATATGCTCCATCTCATAGCATTATTTGATTATAGTTTGTAACTGCTCTTTCTTAAATTGTATTCTACAGAGTGTATACGTATGTCATCTCGTATGTCTATTTAACTCGCGAACAATTTACAATCGAATCCCTTTTGTGATGTTGTTTCAGATGTTGAAAATATAGGTGGTTTAGGTATAACGTATAGCGCAAAAATCTTTAATATATGCGACGATATTTTTGTTCACGGCATTGCCTAAAACAGCCTGTTTGAAGAGACGAAATGAAAACAAATATGGATGTCTTCGGACAGAAACAGTAATCGTGGTGCCATAACCATTTGTTTTTTCAAATAAATTTTCATATGTCGCGGGGTAATGTCTCGACGCAAAGGAACGACCTTTAGGTTTGCAAGATGCGGCGTAGGTTTCCCGAAAAAAAAAAAAAAAACGCCTATCACTAAAGCTGGAAAACGCAGTTTTTGTCATTTCAAAAAGTTGCACGTTTGGAGGCCGGATGCAATTGCGCGCTAATATTTTGTCATCCATTGTTTTTTACTCACCACATCTACGTAACTTTTACTTGTATAAGAAATATTAAAAGCGTGTATAATTGATGCACTTGATTTAGTAAAAAATCGCAAACATTGCTTCAGGAGAAACGCGCTACAAAAATGTTAATTTTCAACCTTACATACTGGCGTGATGCGTTACGTTGTTTGCACTAAAATATTCTGTGTTTATTACACATATTATATTGTTAATTTAAGGCAGAATCTGGAGCTCTAAGCTGCTATGTGAGTTCTCTGTAACGCCACCAAAATTATTATGGCGGAAAGCGATTTGCTTATGACTGTAATTATAAAACATTACACATTGAAAAATCATCTTCAAAAATATAGTATTGTTAGTTATGGTCAAAGCTGAGAAATAGAATATTATATTAATAAACTAGATTGAATACTACTGCACCTAGCAATAAAAAAGAATGCAGGACAGAGAAGAAGTTCAGCCTTCACTTGCGTTCTGCCATAAAATTGACAGAAATAGTGAATTAATGCCATTTTCAGCTATAATAAGTCTTTGCCAACAAGCAGAAAAAGGGTTTATAAGCACTGACAAGGCTTTAAATTTTACTTAAGGTAAAATGTAACTAAATTCAGCAAATACTAAATTGAAGTTTTGACGCCTAATCAATCCTTAAGGGAGAGCCATATAAACACATCTATAGAATAAAAACAGGCATTTTTATATTTCTAATATTACATTTTGCAGAATTCATTATATTTACTGACTCATATTAACAAAGTACTTTGCACTGTTTCCAGAGAATTCGATAAAAATCGATGTTGCGGCAGTTTCTTCAAATCTAATCTGTTTGCCTTATTTTACTAGTTTTTTTTTTTACTTTTGCCCAATTTCAAAATAATATGCAGAACAAAACACAAATCTAGAGCTTCAAATATTTCCACAAATAAAGAAGGGAACCTAGATAATGTAGAGAAATAGTTTCAGTGCCAAGATATTATTGGGTCTTGCAAGAATGCAGGCTGAATTTGGCCATTATCAGGACAAGCACTCGGATTAATATTTAATGATATATTTTTAAACAGTATAACGCAATAATTTTTAGTCCGTGATATTTTTGAGGTACTGAAGATTCTTGAGAGGGATTTGAATGAAAATCGAAGATGATCTTTTTTTTTTAATTGCAGCAAATTTGCCCCTTTACGGCTGTTTTTGAATTTTGAGCAATTTTGATGCGTCACGAAGAACACACCTAGATGTCCGGAGCTCAAAATATTGCCTGGAATTAAGAACTTGGGTTAGGAAGTGAAAACATATTTTGCGCAACCAACCTAATGCATCATATGCCAGTATATAAGGTTAAAAGTGAATATTTTTGCAGCGCATCGCTCCTGAAGCAAAGTTTGTGATTTTTTAATAACTCAACTGCAAAAACAAAACCGGTTTCTAATAGTGTTTGTAAATGTAAAACCTGCATATATTTAGTGAGTAAAATATAGTAGATGATAAAATCATGGTATCAAAACTTGCAACCTTTTGAAATGGCAAAAACAGCGTTTTCTACCTCTAAAGATATACCGTAAAATTTTTTTTTCGAGGAGACTACGCCGTATCTTGCCACACTAAGATTAATTTTTTTTTGTGCCTAGATATTTGCCCACCAGATATAAAAATTTCATTGGAAACGAAAGATGGTCATGGGACCTCGATTATGTTTCTTACCTAAGGCATTCATATATACGCTGTGGGAAAGCCAATATCAAGGGCTTATTTTTAAAATTCCATATTTCGAGCGGTTGTGCCATCTAAGAAAATTTGAATGCTAGGCATACCTTCGGTGTCGCCAGCCCTCACTTTCTGCTACAGCTGCACTTGCTAAGCTGAAATAATACGTTGAGTACTTTATTTTAGCCATGAATATTGCGCTGTTACGTGTGAATTTTAAAGAAAGACCGCAGTGACGCGATTCTCGTAGTATTTGTAAGTGAAATCTGTAACGGTTACAAATCTACTCATATATATGATCTCATGCAGGTTTTATTCAAGCTACATTACACCTGCTGTGCCCGATAGCTTGAGCGAAGGGTTGGAAATAAACCATTAGAAACAGGCGATAGAAACAGGTGGCGCATTGCTGGCAGCCACTTAGGACAGCGCAGTGAATTTCTGTTTTGTAAAGTGAGGTTATTCGCTCCAAATACTAAATATTAACTTTAGATAATAAATAGGACTTACAGAGTCGGTGAGCACGTTCGGAAACCCCTGTTTCAATATTTGCGGTTTTTTCCATCTGCACAGAAATTCCGGGTTATGTAGATTCCGAAACCGTTACCAGCCCATTCGCGCACCTCAATTGTGCTGCTCCCAACATGATTCTGAGCGGAAAAAACAAACTACCGCTATGATGGCTGGCTCCATGCATGAGTAAGGGTGATATGCTGGCGATGGTTGTTTCGCGTCGGCCCTTTGGCGCACATGAAGGCGCGAGTTACAGTGAGCGCACCGAACTTTGCAATGCGGATAATGACTACAAAGCGGTAGGGATATACATGAGTGGAACATATTTTTCAGCTGTAAAATACAAATACAGTCTTGTTGAATGGTTGTGCTGGCGCGGACGAAGAAACCATAGGCAACATATCGGTCTAACGCTACACAGGGCTGTCGAGCCAAGCCAAGTCCGCAATTGTATTGTCCGGGAATCTGATTTTTGTATTTTTGGCGTTTCCTATCGTACCTGGGGAACAAAATTCAGACGTGAGGGTTCTTTATCGCAAATAATGAAACTTGGTTTGTGCCGGTACTCTTCAAAGTAGCAACATCATTTATTTTGCAAGTCAATAGTCAGTAATTTAGGTAAATAATGTCAATTAAGGATTCCAAACAAAACCATTTCTGTGGCGCTCAAGGTAGCTTCCAGCAATATCTATCTGGTTTCCTTCGCCTATCTCGAAAATGTCTTTTTTATCCCTTGGATCAAATTTGCTTGAACAAGCAGTATATGTGTAAAAATGGTGCACCTCATATTGAATTTGACTTCAGATATCATCCGATGACTACATCACCACTGATTGCTTGAGTGACAGCTTTTTATCACTTAACAGGCTAAAAAGTTCATATGAATACGGAATGAAGGCTGATATTTTCTTTCGTATATTTTCTAGAATGCCTGAGGAGAGGCAGCGTGTACCTGAGTGACATCCTCTCCTGGAAGACCGCGGCAGCAATCAAGCGCTGGCTCGTAACAGTGAAGTAATGGGACGGCGGGCACAACGAGCAGGGAAACGTGACATCTTCAACTCAGCCTAGAAGCTGAAATCCAGAATAAATTGCTGTGAAGCCTCACAAACTTAGTAAGCTCTAAGCCATCATCATCATCATCAGCCTGATTATACCCACTGCAAGGCGAAGGCCTCTCCCATATTTCTCCACTTAACCCGGTTCTGTGCTAGCTGCATCCACTTGACCCCTGCGAACTTCTTAATCTCATCCGCCCACCTAACTTTCTGCCGCCCCCTGCTACGCTTTCCTTCCCTTGGAATCCAGTTTGTTACCCTAAGCGACCATCGGTTACCCTCTCTTCGCACTACATGTCCTGCCCATGTCCATTTCTTCTTCTTAATTTCTACTAGAATGTCGGTAACTTGAGTTATTTCTCTGACCCACTCTGCACGCTTTCTATCTCTTAATGTTACCCCTACCATTTTTCGTTCCATAGCCCTCTGGGTTGTCCTCAACTTAAGCAGAACTCTCTTGGTTAACCTCCACGTTTCAGCCCCATAGGTGAGTACAGGCAAGATGCATCAAGCTCTAAGTGCCACTTTTTAATTAGGAAGGCTTTGAGCGTGTTTCAAATAGTTAAGAAAAACCAATAAAAAGTGCTCTGTAAACCTACATTTGTCAATGCATGCGCCGGCTTTTTTAAGCTATATACGTATGGGTTGCTTTTCACCTGCCCGGAGAACATCAATGCTGATGCCACAAAGTTAGAGCCCGTTTTGAGGAGATGTGCATCTCAAAATACTGCCTTAGCACTAAGTTCCATGCACAATCGAGCTGCAGACGTTTAAATGGGCAAACCATAGGCCATGGATGAGTAGACCGCAAATTTTACATGGATAAACCACCGGGCAGCGTGTACTGCCGAAGTGGTTGGGCCATGTGTGTGTACGCCTTGGCCCATGCATGACCCTAGCGCGACAGTAGGCTGGCCAAGTCGGCCATACTCGTTGGGCCGAGGTCCACTGCCGACGGTGGATAAACCACCGGCCAGCGAGTACCGCTGAAGTGGTTGGGCCATGCGTGGGTAATCCATGGCCCATGCATGACCCTAGCGTGGCAGTAGGCCACGTCGGCCATACTCGTCAGCCCGAGGTCGATTGCCGATGATTGGCCGTTCTTAAGCTATTGTCAATCCCCGACCTCGGGCTGAGGTTGGTGGCCTAGGTCGGCCCGATGAGTTTTAGTCGGCCATATTTACAAGGGCCGAGCGCGGGCCGACCATGGGCTTGCCGCTTGAGTTCTCCTGGCTTCGTGCCCACAATAAAAGACATAATGGTCGCCGGAAATAAACTCTCCCATTCCGATCCACTTGATACTCGATACTCGATACAAGATACTTGGATAACTTCAGAACGGCTTTAGAAATGGTAGGCGCTTAGATGATAGCCTGTTCGTGCTTACCAAATGCATCGAAATATCTAGAGTGGAAAATTAACCTTTGTGTTTGGCCTTCAAGAACATAAACGGGGTGTACGACAACGTAAACAGGGAACTCCTGTGGAGCATATTAAAAGAAGAAGGTATCGGTTATGAGATAATAGAGTTCCTACAGGAAATATACCGGGATAGGAAGGAATAAGCAGTACGGAAGATGTCAAAGTATGCAAAGGATTAAGACAAGGGTGTCCTCTATCACCGCTGCTGTTCATACTTTACATGATAAACCTGGAACGGAGGATACAAGACAGTAACCTAGGTTTTAACCTGCCATATAAATTAGGTGTTAAGACGGTAGAGCAGCGCCTTCCCGGTTTGATGTATGCAGACGATATTGTGCTGCTAGCTGAGATTCTGGAAGAATTACAAACTCTAGTTAAGTGTTGCGGAGACGAAGGGGACGCTCTAGGCTTCAGTTGTAGCGCAGTTAAGTCGGGTGTGATGATTTTTAACGGCTCAGCTGATCAGGGTCTTCAAATTCAAGGCCATGAAATACCCAGAGTAGCAGAATATAAGTATATGGGGGTATGGGTAAACGAAGGATTGGCATACATTGGAAAGCATGAGCAATGACTTAAGGCCGAAGGGCGAAAGAATGCCGGGATAATGAAGCATAAGGCATTGTGGGGATACAACAGGTATGATGCTTTGAGGGGTATTTGGAAAGGAATTATGGTTCCCGGACTTACTTTCGGAAATGCGGTTTTGTGCCTAGAATGTATTTTTCTTTGCGAAAAACATGTAATGAGTGTTGTGCAGCGATGCAAATTTTTATTGATGCATATAAATCATTGCGTTGATTTTGAACTTTGTTCCATGCAATATGACAGAACAACGTGGTAGATTTTTGCTCATCCACTCCTGTATTAGCCATCCCTAGAGCGTACAATATTCTAAACAAAGAAGTAAACTTCACTAACTTGCTTTTCGCACACTCTGGTGGAAGCTGCCAGTGACGAGTGTGGAACAAGGAAGACGGCAATTACGTTGTGGTTTCTTAAACAAACAAAAGCCGTTTTTCTGTTCTGCGAGGTAAGAAAATGCGACAGATGTTTTCGCTCGACACAAATCCAGTGTGTCTACGATTAACCGATGCCTTTGTGCCAACGTCTCCTGCGCTCACGACCAGTTGCAATGACTACGGCGTCAAGATTCGGAATGCCTGTTTCGATGCACCGCGTGATTCACTTCTTTTACTCGCTCAATTGAAGCCCATGCCATTGCTTACGTCCGTCCTGAGGCCTGAATGAAGCACATGAGTAAAATAATTACTTGAAGTTTTATAACGCAGCCATTTTGCATCAGTCTCTTGACAGTTCGTACTCAGAGGACGTTCGATCTAGTTTTCTGGCACTTCATTATGTGTTGATAATTAAAATGCTTAGAAACGGTAGAGTTTTCATATTGCAGAATTTTTGTTATATATTTCTGTTCATATTAAAATTCATATGGTATTGTATTGTACTTGCCTTCGAACACCATTTTATGGACTGTATGTAGAGTGTGAATCAAATAATAAGTAACAGCGTTACGTTCCTTGCAAGATAATTGCGACGATAATCATTGTAACTATTATCTACAACTGCTCGCACTTTATGTCAGAAAAAGCAGATTCTTATTTTGGCCCATTGATAAACGGGAAATTGTGTCTTCTGTATAAGAAATTTGAAGTTTTCGAAAATGCGTAATAACTCGATAAAATTTCATTTTTGCTGCAGCTGCTTTATCGAACTTCCTATTTTTGAGCCTTTTTGATAATGTTTCCATTAACATCCAGAATTTTGGCAAATACATTACTAAAAGCCACATTACATTACATGAAGTTTCAAATAATCCACGTAGTTCTTGTACAGACTCGGGCACAGCAACCAGTGACTCATTACTTTTTCCACTCACCCCGCCGTGGTGGGGCAGTGCATGGTTAGGGCGCTCGACTACTGGGTTCAAAAATGCGGGATCGAATCCCGCCTGAGGCGGCGAACTTCCGATGGAGGCGAAAAGCCAGGCGTTTGTATGCTGTGCGATGTCAGTGCACGTTAATTAACCCCAGGTGGTCGAAATTTCCGGAGCCCTCTACCATGGAGTTCATAGCCTGAGCCGCTTTGGGACGCAAAACCCCATAAACTAAACCAAACTAAAC
The DNA here is from genome assembly GCA_023969395.1 of Amblyomma maculatum. NCBI lineage: Eukaryota > Metazoa > Arthropoda > Arachnida > Ixodida > Ixodidae > Amblyomma > Amblyomma maculatum. The sequence goes on from JAJIZL010021344.1 coordinate 176,832, forward strand.
AAGCCTGTTTAAGTCTGCGGATATATTTTAAAAGCGCAGGAAAATGTGGGCTTGCTCAAACTTCCTTCAATGGTTCGCTGGTACCGACGTGGTACCTTTTGACCATTCAAATATGTGACATCATTAAAAAACCAGTTCGTTCGCACCATCTGTGATTGCATGAGAAACTGAAAAGCTGCCTCAGACGTCTTGTACACATCGGCAAAGTGTTTGGGTTCTCGGATAATTCCCAACCAGGTCCTTAAAGCTGAAAAGCGAAGGTCTAGCCTTACACAGCCCATGTATAAAAACCGTTATGCTGCCTAGGATACCGAGGCTTTTTGTTTACATTACGTGATTGCTTGCTCATTTCGTCTTTATTATTATAACTTCATTTCTGGACTGAAGAGAACAGACACGTATATAAAGGAAGCAAGTGCCGGGCCCACTGCGCACTCAGACACGGCGTCAGCTCTCGCCGTTAGCAGAACTGTAGTTGCAAAGCTCCTAGCAATATTGCTCTCTTTGAAATTGCAGGATCCCAACGGTAGGTAAGTAGCGTTTCCTTACGCACCATTGCTAATGCCTCATTCCTTTTTTCGTCAGTTGAAGGGATGTGGTTATTTAACTGACAAATATCTTATAATAAGCAACGGTTTCATATCTGGTTGATTAACATTACCTTTCTTTTAATCTAACATCACAGCCAATGCAGAAAAAGGTTCACCGCGCTCTCTACACCTGGGGAATTCACAAAAACCGGAACTATAAGGCAGATATGGGTAATTGCTCCCTGATTGCGTTGTGGATGTAAAATTTCGTCTTTTCGCCATAGGAAGTATGAAGTAGTATAACAGTTTCTTGACGCTATGTTTTTCATTTCCTCTCGTTTGTGTGGATATGTGAACATGCCACAGAAGTCGTATGCTGGAAACTACCTGTTACTGGTCGATAATGTCGTTCAAATTGGCATTCTTAGCGTTTGAACGCATGGCGATGAACGTTCGTCTCTCTTTTCATGCAGAGAATTTTCTTTCCTACGCTTGTGACACACTTCAAACAATTATACTGTAATTACACAGGTTATACTATTCCTATTCCAAACACAACATTCGTGAAGGACACTCAGGCAGCGGATCTTCAACAGTCATCTACTTATTTCTATCAGTAATGCGGTGGGATTACCATGATCTGCAAATTTTAACGCCATAGAATTAAGTGCTCAATGTCGCAAAAAAAAAAACGGTGTCGGCTTCGTGCTTTTGAAGCATAAATATGAAGAAAGTAAAGAAACAATGAAAGTTTTGCGGAATCTTGCGCACTGGAAAACGCTTCCTTCGCAGTGTGAGGCGAACACGCAAGCACCCCGCCAGAGAACCGCATTACTTCTGGCCGAGCTAAAGTTTATGTGCATCAATAGAACAAAATTAATTATGGAAGTAATAGTATAGCCGAAACAGATGGCGCGAGCCGCTCCTTCTATCTATCTATTCATCGTCTTCAAAACATTGAGGTTTAAACGCTATTGTGTTGAACTCTAGTCATTACGCTCTTTTACGTTCATTACGATTAATGCAACATTCAAATAATTATACTCATTATGGGTTTTAGGCAAGGACATATTTAGAGGCAAATGTGTGAGCACGTTTCATTCAGAATTTCGGCAAATTAGTGGAGCTTCCATTGCAGATGAAGCGGCGGCTAATGTCTATTCGTGACGTCGCAAAATCACTTCAACATAACCGTCACAGTTGGAAGGTGGAGATTGATGGTGGCACATTCAATCCGTTCACTTCGATATATAAACTACGTCGAGCGAGCTCGCACTTCCAATAAAATAACAGAGTCTGGAATCGCCTATCCGATTATGAAACTCATATACACAAAAGCTTGGCTTCATGCCCCTTTCAGGATATCGTGCGACGTTAGCGTGAGCAGTCCGGCTAGTTCCTATGTGTTAATGGTAAACGAGCGCGGAAAATACGGACAGGGTATGGAAGGCGAGAGGACACAAGTGCTCACTAGCAACTGAATGATTAATTCGGAAAAACAGCATTAAAGCCCAAGAAAGGGAATATATAAAGAAAACAATTTTACCACGCAGAAGGAATCCTAACCAGGACGTAGAAACGCACGCGTGATAAAGCGTAGAGCAAATCAGAGGACATCGGCACAACACAAGCACGTGACGAAATCATTTTTATCAAGGAATTCGATTGTAGTGATTTTTAGGGTACTTGATGACAAATGATTGTATCGCCTGGTTGGTTCTCTTGTGCCGATGTTCGCTTTGCTCTCCGTTTTATCACGCGTGTGTTTCCACGTCCTGATTATAATTCATGAAGCGTCATCTAGTTTTCTTTTCTTCCTATCTTCATGTCTAGTGCTGTTAGTGCTGGTTTTCCAAATAAAGGATTCAGTCGCTTGCGAGCGCTTGTGTCTTCAATGCCGTGCCTGTCTTTTTCACGCTCGAGTGCCACGAATATCCCTTCAGGATACTTTTGTAAAAGGACAAAAAAGTTGACTGAAATTCAAGAATAATATTAATGAAAGAGCCTTCAATAAATATTTCAGTTTCGTCACGAGAGCCGATTGAATGTATCGGCCGTCTCTCCAGCTTTTGCAATGACGCGACGCAAACAAAAAGAAAATGAAGCCTTGCAGGTGCAATGCAAAACGGCCGGAAACCCTGAAAATTGTATCGAGCCCTTTTAGAACAAAACACGTCTGCATGAAGAAATACATTCACTTATTTGTAATGTAGAGTAAATAAAAGACTGCCTGGCTGACATTACTGGTGTAATTGTTTTCACCTGACTTCGTCCTATCCCCAGCTACACGTTTCTTCCTTTGAAAGTTATCGGTCAGTTGACCAAACATTGCTGTCGGGTTTCGAAACACACTTCTAGTAAACGTCTGAGTAATGAATGACGACTGTCGTTCGATCCCAAACCGCACTGGTCTGGCTTTTTTTTTTTGTTGCACAGTTTAGCAAAGAAGATGTTGCTCTCCGGACTTCTACTCACATGGCTCGCAGTGCCCTCTTTAGTACTCGGGGAATATTATCATCAAAGTGAGTATAATTCACGGTCTGTTATATTTTTCTATGTTGCAGAAAACATCGTCTTTGTTATTTTGTCTTTAGTCGTCCTTTTCGTTACAGCATTTCTGCCAAGATTAAATGTTACATAGAACTTCAACTTCCACGATTTTAATTGTGCTTGTCGCCACGCTCGTAGCATATCGATGCATGAGAACTGAAATCCCTAGATGTTATACGGTAATAGTTCTAAGGAACAATGGTTTCATTATTTGGTTCATAAATGTTTTATCCTCTATCAGTGTCGTCACCTAGGAAAATTTTGCAGACCTTTCATACAACTCTGAGCCTTTCGTCGCGATGTACAGTCGTCCAAGCACTTCGCCAAATAATTCGAACATACCACGTTCTGTGTTACGCAATGATGGAAATCGATGCCGCTCGGCGCGCACTCTATAGCCTTAAATGGACAAGAATCTCATCACAATGAATGGGAAGGCGCATGCCCTATAAGGTCTTGTTTCAGATTTAGGCCCCTACTGAAACACGATGGGGTCACTAAGGCACCGCCTTTAGGAGTATTACACGACACCGTCAATGACTAAAGTATGATGCTGGCCTCACTGATCCTCGTGCAGAAATGTTAACTCTGGTACTTCCTTAAAAGCGAAAACCTTGATTTGTGCCTTTATTGCCTCGTCGATATACTCTTTACCATATATTTGTAAGAGACATTAGGTTGAAATCTAAAGTTTGATGAAATCTCGTCTGGTCGGGTAAATTCATGAGAGGTTAGGTGGCGCCGACCAAATAGGCAATTGCCAAAAAACGACGCTTCGGCTTCCACACGGAAGTCTTGTTCACTGGATGCAATGTTCAAAACACGAAGCTTAGGTGCGTTGCACTAATCGTCCTAGGGTTCTCGTGTACGTGGGCGGAAGACATACCGGCGTGGCGTATGTCTCTTCGTTTGGATCAACAGGTATTCCAGATAATGGCATGATGAGCAGTTTTTTTCTTTTCCGATGATTGACGCATCGTCCCAAGCTATCTTATGCTGCGTTGCTTCCACGTGTTCCGCAAGTGCGTTGGAACTGACCTTCTTGTTTCGGACTGAAAATTGATTCAGGCAAAATGGTATATATTTTTTCCTTGTGGAAGCCGAAACGTTGTTTTTTAACAATTGCCGATTTCGTCGGCGCCACCTTACCTCTCAGACATTAGGTTAGGGACCATCCACATGGGTGTAAAGCTCCGCCTCCACAAACCCTGTCTTGGGATCCAAGAGTCCCAAGTGCATTAGATTCCGTCCTCTATCTCTCATGTCAGAGGAGGTACCCGACTTTTCAACACCTGTCAACTCAATATTGTCTCTTTAAATCATGACAATCGCTTATTAACCAGTGGCCTCTGGTGTTAACAGGCCAACAGCAATCTCTCTGGGAGAGCGGATTCTATAGAACATTGATTTGAGCAAGATGGCATAAATATAGGTGAAAACATTATCGCGCATTTCCACAAAGACATACACGAAAAGAATCGACACACAACAGGCTCTCGTGACAGAAAGCAGATTTAACTTACCGCTCAAAACGCTGATGATGAGGTTAAGGCGTTCTATATGCTGCGAAGTACACTTTCGGCACCAGCCGAACTGAAGCAGATATCTTTGCAACTATGAAGATGCAAAATCATGGTTTCGCAGATTAACCAGAGAAGTTGTGCTTATTTTTTGAACTCTGCCTTTCGCACCACAGAATACAGGTTTTCATTTTCTTACTTTATTGATATGTCATGATAAGGTCGCGCGCTTTTGGTAATTTATACTGTGAATTCTCATTCATGTTTTAACTCAAACAACAGCAGCAACAATGTATTATACTGACTACATGAAATTAAGGTGAATCGGTAAATACAGTGAGCTAAATTTATATTTCCGACTACCAACACGTACGATTAGCCTTGATAGCTCGACATGCTTTACTTTCGGTACAAGATTGCCATCAAGGTATGAAATTGTCTCTGTCTGAGAAAAAATCACCATTTGTCTTGTTTTCAGGTGCTGCAAGATGCGCAGCTCAAAATATAGCTCGGTCACTCTTTCATTCATCAAATACATCGCATGCACCTTCTGGCGTCATTATTGGCTCCCGTCTACACTATCAACAAGCTGTTGCTGCGACTGTCTCATCTTCCTTCATCCCAGTGTGATTTGTAGATTCCCAAGTGTAGAATGGAGATGCCACCCTTCTTCAGTGATCAGACTTCATCATTCGTATAATGTGCCAATTTATTTACTTGCGCCATAGTGTCACACTTGGAGCGCCTTGAAAGCTTACACAGAAAGGGCCTAAGAGAAAATGAACAATGCAGGACTTCCTGAATTACTGTAAATCCGGATAGCCAATTGTCGCTTCAAAGAGACAACTAAATCACCTTGAAAGCCCCGGAGGCCCGGTAGCTGGCGAGTTCTTCTCAAGCGGCTCCGCCGCCTAATTGGCAGAAAATATTCTTACTCCTGTAAGCATTACTGCTCGAAGGCAAAGCAAACAGTTTAACTAGCACTGATCATTTCCAAGCTTAGACTCAGCGGTACTGTTCCTAATATGCGTGCCAAGTGCAGTTATTATTTTGCGGCAATGCGTAGGTTCGTACTTGAACATTTAAAATCAGATGCCCGTCATTTTAAAATGTTCGTGAATGGTTCTGTGGATAAGGTGACAAAATCTAGCGCAGCAGGTTTTTATATTCCTTCTTTGAAATCTACGTGGTGGGTGGTGAAATCTAGTGCGACAGTTTTTTTATATTCCTTCTTTGAAATCGACGTGGGTCTGTACGCTTTACTGAACTTGTGTCCTTCACAACGACCGAAACCATTTCCACTGAGGCGGCTTTACGGAAGCCAGGGTGTTTTTTTGGTTGAACCTGTTGTTATTTTTACAGATTCAAAGTACTGAAGAGTAATCTGACGCTCTGGAAGTAAAGAAGGACGAGGTTAAGGAAGCTGTCGAAGCTGTGAAAAAAGACATTTGCTGGGGAGGATCAGGTACTATAGGTTTGTTGAACGATGGTAGAGATGTCGTGCTAGAAAAAGTGGCCACCCTTATACGCAATTCCGCATGATTTGACGCTAAAGGAAGGTTGCAAGAAGGGTAAAATTGTCATTATTAATCAGAAATGGGAAGCTGACTTGCAAAAATAAAGACTAATTAGCTTAGTATCCGTTACGTACAAATCACTAAGAAAGTCGCTATTGGAATTAGGGAAAACTTAATCTTAATCAACCTTAGGATCAAACAAGTTTTCGTAAAGGTTGCTCTACTATCTATAGTCTTCCTACCATCAACCAGGTGATAGAAATACACTCAGAACACAACTAGTCCCTGTTTATAGCACACATTGATTACTAGCAATTATTACACTCAGTTGAAACTTAGGCAGACAGGCATCCAATGCGAAATAAGGGCTTATATGACCAATATATGAATTACTGGAATAGACCTAAAATTTCTGCTCAAATACTAATATAGTTGTCTATAAAGAAAGTAATAAAATTTCCATAAAGGAAGCGTTGGGCAAGGGGGCAGCACTATTCCGCGCTTGCAATTCGTTGAGGAATTGATTTGCTAAGTAACTTAGGGGATGGATTGCAAAGAATAGTTCATAGCCTAGATAGGCAAATCCCGAAGGTAGTCATACAGTTAGTATGCGGAAGAGTTGGGAAAAGATCAAAAGCCACGGAAAAGAAGAGCAGAGCAGAGCGAAGCACTGGAAGTGGTAGGCGAATACTTTTATAGGACAGATAGTGTCCGGAGATTCGCACATCAAAAGGGAGGTAACTAGGAGAAAAATATTAGGATGGAGAGGATTTGCTAAGTACTCGTAGTCATGACTAGACTAGCAGTTCATCCGACCTATACTAACCTATGGGGCTGGAAATTGGAGGCTAACGAACAGGGTACTACTTAAGTTGAGGACAACGTCGAAAGCTAGGGATTGGAAATTGGTAGGTGTGAATTTATGAGATAGGAAGCGTGCACACTGAGTCAGAGAAATAACTCGAGTTAATGACATTCTAGAGGAAATGAAGGAAAATGGGCATGCACCATGCATGTAGTGAGCGAGAAGAGAGAATAACCGATGGGAAATAAGGATAGTAAATTGAATTCCAAGGGAAGGAAAGCACAACAAAGGATGGTAGAAGCTTGGGTGGGAGGACAGGTTAGAAGGGTTTTAGGGGTCAAGTGCATGCAGCTAGCACAGGGGCTGGTTAGTTGAAAGAATATGAGGAAGGCCTTCATTCTTCTGTGCGTACAGTCGAGCTGAAGAAGAGGATGATGATGAGTAAAAGGCAACCGAATTAACAACATAGTACTAGTTAGTGAGCAGGGTGATATAGTTCCTGGCCCACTTAGCGCAACTGTTTTCAATGACACTTTCATCAAATTTTTTCTCCAGCTCCAACGATCCTTCAGCGCTACATTCGCAGCAAGCATATCACTTTTTACCAAAGGACGCTATTGTAATTTCGCCAGAAGTAGTTCGGAGTGTAATTAACCAACTTGGAGTATCATCCTCACGCGGCATCGATGACGTCGTCACCAAATTCTTTGGAAATACTGTGAAGTATTCTTCTATTATACTGCAATATCTCTTATCGCAAAGCCTAGAGCATCACATCCTTCCCTACGACTGGCTTAGTGGAAAAGTTATTCCAGTGCATAAATCTGAAGATACTCATGATTCACGTAATTATTGTCCCATTTCATTTATTTCCGTTCCATGTAAAGTTCTTGAGCATAATATATTTAGTCGCGTTGTTAACTTCGTAGTATCTAACCAGTTCTTTACTCCTAAAGCAGCATATATTTCGCAAATTCTTTTCGTGTGAAACACAGTTATTGACCTTCACTAATGTCTCTCTAGACTCTGGATTCATAACAGGTTGCTTATTCTTAGAGTTTTCAAAAGCCTTTGATAAAGTTAGTCATTCTCCTTTGCTTTTAAAACTGAGCCAACTTAACCTTGATCGTGACATACGCAATTGGACTCGTGCCTTCCTTAGTAACCGCACTCAGTTCGTCTGTGTAAGCAATCACAACTCACAATCAGCCCCTGTACATTCAGGTGTGCCACAAGTATCGGTGCTTAAGCCATCAATATTTTTGATCTACATAAATGATTTTCCTGTTAGCATCTCCTCTAATGTACGCTTGTTTGCTGACGACTGCGTAATTTATAGAGTAATTAATAACACGGATGGCATTACATGCCTACAAACTGATTTGAACAAAATATATGACTGGTGCCAATCATGGAAATAAACACAACTAAATGGAGATGCATGGGTGTCACTCGTAACCAACAAACAGATCCAGACTACTTTCTTAATAGTACTCGTCTCGAATCGGTATCATCCGGCAAATACATTGGCATTACATATGTTATAATCTTTCTTGGACTTTTCCCGACAAGCACATCCCTTCGAAGGCTAACCGCATGCTTGGGTATGCCCGCAGAAAGTTCTCTTCATCGCCACTTTCATTGCAAAATGTTATCGTACACTACACTTATCCGTCCGCAACTCACGTATGCATTCTCTATCTGGGACCCCGGTCATCATCATCATAATCAGCCTGATTATACCCACTGCAGGGCGAAGGCCTCTCTCATATTTCTCCACTTAACCCGGTTCTGTGCAAGCTGCATCCACTTGACCCCTGCGAACTTCTTAATCTCATCCGCCCACCTAACTTTCTGCCACCCCCTGCTACGCTTTCCTTCCCTTGGAATCCAGTTTGTTACCCTAAGCGACCATCGGTTATCCTCTCTTCGCACTACATGTCCTGCCCATGTCCACTTCTTCTTCTTAATTTCCACTAGAATGTCGGTAACTTGTGTTATTTCTCTGACTGACTCTGCACGCTTCCTATCTCTTAATGTTACCCCTAGCATTTTACGTTTCATAGCCCTCTGGGTTGTCCTCAACTTAAGTAGAACTCTCTTGGTTAGCCTCCACGTTTCAGCACCATAGGTGAGTACAGGTAAGATGCAACTGTTATATACTTTCCTCTTGAGGGATACCGGTAAGCTGCTAGTCATAATCTGCGAGTGCTTGCCAAATGCGCTCCATCCCAATCTTATTCTTCTTGTTATTTCCTTTTCATTGTCCGGATCTGCGGTTACTACCTGTCCTAAGTAGACATATTCGTCCACTACTTCCAGTATTTCGCTACCTAACGCAAACTGCTGTTCCTTCCTGAGGCTGTTGAACAATACCTTAGTCTTCTGCGTATTGATTTTCAAGCCTACCTTTCTACTTTTCCTGTCTAGGTCATCAATCATTATTTGCAGTTCATCCCCCGAGTTGCTTAGCAAGGCAATGTCATCAGCAAATCGCAGATTACTGAGGTATTCTCCATCTACCCTTATCCCTAACTGCTCCCATTCCAAGTCTCTGAATACTTCCTTTAAACAAGCCGTGAATAGTACTGGAGAGATTGTGTCTCCTTGCCTAACACCTTTCTTTATAGGAATTTTGTTACTTTCCTTATGCAGAACTATGGTTGCTGTGCAGCCACTATATATATCTTCCAGCACTTTCACGTACGGCTCGTCTACCCCCTGATTTCGCAATGCCTGCATCACCGCCGAGGTTTCAACTGAGTCAAATGCTTTTTCGTAATCAATGAATGCTATGTATAAGGGCTGGTTATATTCCGAGCATTTTTCTATCACCTGATTGATGGTATGGATATGATCGATAGTAGAGTACCGTTTCCGAAACCCTGCTTGATCCTTTGCTTGATTGCAGTCTAAGGTTGTCCTGATTCTATTAGCGATTACCTTAGTAAATACCTTATACGTAACAGACAGTAGGCTGATTGGTCTGACATTTTTAAGATCCTTAGAGTCCCCTTTCTTGTGAATGAGGATAATGTTTGCATTCTTCCATGGTTCCGGTACCGTAGATGACACCGGGCACTGCGTATACAGGGTGGCCAGTTTTTCTAGCACGATATCCCCCCCGTCCTTCAGCAAATCTGTAGTTATCTGATCCTCTCCAGCTGATTTCCCCCTTTTCATAGTTTCTAGTGCTTTCTTGACCTCATCCTTCGTGACTGGTGGAACGTCTGACTGCTTTTCCCTACCGCCAATCTCACTACGGTCCTGACTACTTTGGCTACTGTAGAGATCTGTATAGAACTCCTCGGCTACTTTGACTATCTTTTCCATATTAGTGATGACGTTGCCCGCTTTGTCCCTTATCGCATACATCTGGTTTTTGCCTATGCCCAATTTCTTCTTTACCGCTTTAAGACTTCCCCCGTTCTTTATAGCATGCTCAATTTTCTCCATGTTATACTTCCTTATATCGGCCACCTTACGCTTATTGATTAGCTTTGATATCTCGGCCAATTCGATCTGGTCTGTTGGATTGGAAGCTTTCATACTCTGGCGTTTCTTAATCAAATCTTTCGTCTCCTTAGACAGCTTACCGGCATCCTCTCTAACTATCCTACCGCTTACTTCTACCGCGCACTCTGTAATGATATCTCTGAAATTATTGTTCCTTGCCTCTAGGGTAATGTCGCCATCCTCAGTTAGAGCTGAATACCTATTCTGTAGCGAGATCCTGAACTCTTCTGCCCTCCCCCTCACCGCTAATTCGTTAATGGGTTTCTTTCTTACTAATCTGTTGCGTTCTTTCTTCAGATTTAGGCTAATTCGGGACCTCACCATCCTGTGGTCACTGCATCGCACTTTCCCGATTACCTCTACATCTTGCATAATGGCGGGGGTTGAACACATTATGAAGTCGATTTCATTTTTAGTCTCTCCGTTAGGACTTTTCCATGTCCATTTCCGGTTCTTCCGTTTGCTGAAGAAGGTATTCATGATTCGTAAGTTATTCCGCTCTGCAAACTCAACTAGTAACTCCCCCTTGCTATTCCTAGAACCAATGCCACAGTCACCTACTGCCTTGTATCCTGCCTGTTTTTTCCCTCCCTTGGCATTGAAGTCGCCCATTAGCACAGTATACTGCGTCTTTAATTTTCGCATTGCCGATTTTACATCTTCATGGAAGCTTTCAAGTGTCTGGTAATCATAATTACATGTAGGTGCATAGGCCTGTACAACCTTCAGTTTATACCACTTATTAAGCCTAATTATGATGCCTGCAACCATCTGATTAATACTATAGAATTCATCTATATTACCCGCTATATACTTATTGACAAGGAAATCTACTCCTAGTTGTCGCCTCTCTGGTAAACCTCGATAACACAGTACATGCCCATCCGTCAGTACAGTATATGCCTCATTCGGCCTCCTAACCTCACTAAGCCCTATGACATGCCATTTCACGCCCTCTAGTTCCTCTAACAGCACTGCTAAACTAGCTTCACTAGCTAGGGTTCTAGCATTAAACGTTGCCAAGGTCAGTTTCCAATGGCGGCCTGTCCAGCGGAGCCAGGCTTTCTTAGTACCCCCTGCTGCGTCACAGGTCTGACCGCCGCCGTGGTCAGTTGTTCCGCAGCCGCTGGTGACTGAGGGCCGGGGTTTTATGGAGCTTATCATAGGAGGTTGCGGCCAATTACTGCACCAGGGTGGCCAACTCCTGTTCTGGTGAGGGAGTGCGTTGCCGGAGGTGCTCGCCGGCATCAGGTCGCACCCCAAACCTGTCTATGCAATTCCATTGACACGCGGATTTTTTTTTTTTTTTAATCCGGTGGAGAATTGCGCGGCACCGGGATTTGAACCCCGGTCCTCCTGCATGCGAGGCGGATGTAATATCACATTAATAAATGAACTAGAGGCTGCGCAGAATCGATGCGCCCGTTTTATAGTTCGAAATTACAATCGGGCAGCAAATGTTACGCGTATAAAATCTAACCTCAAGCTTCAATTACTATCTACTCGCCTTAGACTTTCACGCATTTCTCTTTTCCACAAGCTATATTTCCACAACGCGCAGTTGAAAGCTACCTGTGCAAAATAGCCATTTTTCATCTCGCCTCGCGTCGACCACATTCAAAAAGTGGCTGCTCCCCACTGTACGACAATGACCTGTCCTAATGCCTTCCTTCCTAAAGCATGCAATGACTGAAACCATCTTTCACAGGCACTTACGTGCATCATCGACCCTGCGCGTTTCAGAGCCACAATAATCGCGCTGTTGGAATCTGATTAATCCCAAGCTGTTTCACGAATTTATTTTGGATGTTTTCGTTTGGTTGCTTTTTACTGACTCAAATATACCTGTATTCTTTTTTGTTGAATTTCGTTTTGAGCTATTTTCAACAGTATCGTTTTGTATCAGGTTCCCTCTTGTACTTGATTTTGTTCTGTTTCACTGTCCCCACCCCGTCTTTAATGCGAAAGCCCTTAGGCTCCAATAAATGAAAATGAAATAAAATGAAATTAAAACAATCAGGTGCCGCTAAGGTGATGTTGGCAAAACAGGCAAGAATAATCCCCCCTGTAGCATGCAACAAATGGAACCTCTGTTTCTACAAGCGAAAACTCATTACAGAAAACATTGATAGGGTTGGTGTTGCGCATATGTAGATTGTTGCATACATTGCTAAGATTGAGTGCTCAGTGTACAAAATGGAAGCTGCAGCAAACTGCTACGCTACCCAGAAGTTGGTTGACAGACGAACTTCGCTCACTTATTTTAACTCCATGGCAGAAGAGGATGCTAACGTTCAGGAAAATGTTGGGCACTTCAAGTTTGGGTGGATGACATGTAGTAATAAATCATACAATGGTAGGCTTTAAAGTGAACTGCAGAAGAAATTATACAACTTTCATTAACAAAAAATGATAGGAACACCCTTATTATCTAAGAGAGGAGGGTAAAAGAGAAAAAAAACACGGTCAAAATAGAAAGCGACCTTGCGCTGCAATCAGCGTGAGAGTATTGTCATTTGCCACCGAAATGTACGGAGTGATAAACAGCTTCCCATCTAGGCTAGCTGCGCAGAAGGTAGGCTAAGCTCGCTATTTCTACTTTCTTCTACTTGTTCTTTCTCGTTCTTCTAATTGTCAACTGTCGCAGCGCCGTGAATAAAGTTGACGAGTTGCCTGGCCTGGTGAGGTCTGTTGACGCTGATATTATCATAGGGACAGAATCTTGGCTAGATGGTACCATTGCGGACAGCGAAGTATTTCCTAGGTCATTCAATGTGTATCGCAAAGATCGATCTAGATACGGGGGAGGTTTTTTATTCTTATCAGTGAGGTACTTAAGAGCGATTGATAAGCATTCAACTGAGTCCGTGTGGTGCCGTTTATTGCGAGAAGACTCAAGCTTTGTTGTAGGTGCCTTTTATCGGCCCCCGTCCTCTGCTTCGGAAGTAATGCGTCAGTTGCGCAAAATAGCCGGCGCTTTTTCCCCCGACTCTGTTGTTCTTGGAGGAGATCTTAACATGCCTGATGCTACATGGAAGGACTGTTCTTGTGTTCTGAGAACCAATAACGCCGATTACTGTGAACTGAAAGTGATGTCTGACATACTTGGTTTTTTCCAACATGTCGTGCAGCCAACTCGCGGAACAAATATTCTTGATCTGTTCTTTTGCAACGCTCCTGATTTTGTATCTGATGTTTGCTGTATGCCTGGCTTTAGCGATCACCACAGCGTGGTCGCTAACCTTGTCACTACTACTCCTAAACCTAAAACCGATGTTCCTCGAAAATTGTTTTTTTTTTTCGATGACGGGAAATATAAACAAATTATGCATGGCTGCGCGATGAAGGGCAATATACACACATTATGCATGGCTGCGCATTTAGATATCAGTGACCTATGGTTGATATTTAAAGATAAAAAGTTCATCACATAACTGACCTTCATGTATAAAGGAAATCGTGTAGCAAAGAGAAGAGAAAGGAGAAACCTTGGATAACTGGTCCACTAATTCGATTGATACGAAGGGGACAGCGAGGTTATTGACTATATAAAAAAGGTAAATCAGTTAATGCGTTTAATAAGATCGAAGAACTAACGCCGTTGTATAAGACAAAGATACGTGAGTGCCGCAAACTTTTCTTTTATAACTTAGTTTCTGTCTTCCAAAACAAAAAGAAGTTCTGGACGTTCATGAAACGCTGTGGTAAATATAAGCTGGGTGTGCCTAATTTGGAGCATGGGGGTTATTTAGTGTGCAATGGTTCTGATAAGGCGACACTATTCAATGAATTTTTTCAGTCTGTGTTTAATCCCGTATATCCCCCTCTTGATCAAATTACTAGTTATCAAAAACTCACGATGCCGCAAGTCGAGCTTTCTATTAATGGTATTTCAAGACAACTTGAAAATTTAGATATGTGAAAGACTGCGGGTCCTGATGGCATTTCACCCAGAATATTAAAGCACTGTTCTATTGTCGTGTCAAAGTACCTTTATGTGACCTTCACTAAGTCACTCTTAGATGCAAGCTTCCAGATGACTGGAAGATTGCCAACTACTCTCAAAACTGGAGCCAAATAAAATGTGTCAAATTACCCACCGATTTCACTAACTTCAGTTTGTTGTAAACTTCTCGAACATATCCTGTATTCAACAATAATGAAACATCGTAGTTCACTCGGGCTTTTCAACAATAGTCAACATGGGTTCGGGAAAGGGTTTTCTTGTACACATGAGCTCATAGAATTCTATAATAATATATCATCGGCAATTGACAGTAAATGTCAAATCGACTGTGTATTCCTGAACTTTCAAAAAGCTTTCGATACTGTGTGTCACTCAATACTGCTACCAAACTTGGTCGACTAAATATTGTGACATATATGCCCTGCATCGCTGGAAGTTAAAGATAACAACGATCAGCAACAGTGACACAGAAGAACACACAGTGGTAGCAACGATTGATGCTAGAATAAGGTCGGCGCTGCTGTGTTTGTGTTTGTGTGCTTTGCCAGCCTGGACTAACCTTCGTGGACTAACCTTGCTACGTATCATCTTGGTGGAGGTGAATCAATATCCCCGTACGCGCCGATTAGCCCATTTACGCTGCCAAAAGCTGGATTTACGAAGCGGCCGCCACCTACCTGAAATCACAAACACGTCTCAGACATCCACAATGATCTCCGAAGCAGCCCCTACAACCGCGGGAACATCGGCTCAGCCAGTTGTTCTAACGAAAATTCGCCACCCTCCCATCTTTAATGGCGACAACAATCCAGACGTTGACGATTGGCTTGATGAGTATGAGCGCTGCAGCCGGAACAACCACTGGGACGCCACCATCATGCTCGCTAACATCATCTTTTTATTTGGCGGGAACAGCTCGAACATGGTTTCAAAACCACGAACAAGAGCTCGTTACCTGGGATACCTGCAAGCGCGAGCTTAAGGACTTGTTCGGGAAATCAATTGGACGCGCTCTGGCTGCAAGAACGGAACTTTCTTCTCGTGTTCAATCCCCCACGGAGTCCTACCTCGCCTACATTCAGGATGTGCTTGCGTTGTGTCACAAGATTAACACCTCCATGCCTGAAAGTGACAAGGTAGGGAGTATCCTCAAGGGTATCGCGGATGATGCGTTCCACATCCTATTCTGCATGGATTGCTCTACCGTCGACTCGGTGCTCCACGCTTGCCGAAAATTCGAGCAGGCTAAACAAAGACGTCTCGTACATCGCTTTGAGCGTCTTCCGAACACGGCGGCTACCTCATCCTGTTATGACCTGGCCCCTTTGCACCAACCCTCCCATCCCACGACCGTGACTCGAATCGTCCGCAGAGAACTTGAGGCCCTAACTCCTGCACCACTCTCGTCTCCGCTGCCCGACACCGTTGCCATGATACAGGCCGCTGTTCGCCAGGAACTTGCAAACGTCGGCCTCTCCTCTAGCTCCATGCCGCCCCCGCCACCATCGCACCCTGTTCCTTTAGTGGCTGCTACAACCACCAGCTGTCTCCCCACGTCGCTACCTTGGTCACAACCCTGCAGAGTGGCGCACCTCAGACGACAGGCCAATCTGCTTCATTTGCTGTCGAGCCGGCCAAACTTCGCGGTATTGCCGTAGCCGTACTTTCCCCACTCCTCGCTTCTATTACAACGCTGATCGTTGGTATTACTATGGACCTCGACGCTTTGTCGCCCCGCCAGAGGAGCCCCGCTCCGCCTATGATCGACCTGCATACTCTCCTCCTCAACCAGATGAACCTCGCACCGAAACCGTCCCAACTGCTCGTCGCTACGGCCGATCTCCATCTCCCCGGGCTCATCGATCCCGTTCACCGTTACCTTGTCGCGGCTCCTCCCAATCATGCGCCGGCACCTACTCGGGAAACTAGCGAATGCAGCGCCCGGAAGTGACACTGCATTACCGAACCGGTGTCAATTCGGAACTGACCCTCGCAACGAGACGTAATCTAATTGACATTCTTGTGGACGGAGTCTCAGTTTCTGCCCTTATTGACACTGGCGCCCACATTTCCGTCCTCAGTTCCTCGCTCCGTCAACGCCTCAACAAATTCCTCACGCCCGCTCCCACATCTACATTCCGTGTTGCTGATGGCTACACAGCTACTGTGATTGGTATGTGTTCTGCGAGAATTACCATCGCCGACCGCCATATCCCTGTGCTATTTACAGTCCTCACCAGTTGCCCTCACGAAGTTATATTAGGACTCGACTTTTTAACTGCACATTTCGCGCTCATTGACTGTTCTTCTGGACTGCTTCATCTTGACCTCTCAATCTCTCCTGACAAACAAGCCTCTGATACCTCAACGCTCCGTCTCCGCTCCTCTACATTTACTCGTCTGCCACCAGAAGCTGCAGTGTATGTGCTCATGTCGCCTTTCCCCTCTGTTCCTGACGGCGAC
Source organism: Amblyomma maculatum (assembly GCA_023969395.1). NCBI lineage: Eukaryota > Metazoa > Arthropoda > Arachnida > Ixodida > Ixodidae > Amblyomma > Amblyomma maculatum. The sequence goes on from JAJIZL010021344.1 coordinate 193,700, forward strand.
TACGTTGTTTGTCCCATAACCGACGTGACACTGCAGCGTAGAATCGCTCTCCCTCACACCATCGTGCACGTAGAAAATAACAACGCTTATATTCCAGTCTTGAACTTCGGCCTTTTTGTGCACGTTCTTCCTGAGGGCATTACTCTCGCCGAACTACTCCCACTCTCTGACGTCACAGTTGCCGCTCTTTTACCTGACCCTGCTGCTAAAGTGTCGACACGACCTGCGCCATCCCCACCACCGGAGGCCCGCATATCAGGAATGGTCGTACCTAACTTGCGCCCTGACCGTGCTACAGCACGTACGAGCCTTCTGACTTCGAACAGCGATATTTTCGATTTTGGTGACCGCCCCTTAGGACAAACGTCCCTCGTTACACATCGCATCGATACCGGTGACGCCAGCCCAATTCACAGAAGACCTTATCGAGTCGCCATTTCTGAACGTCGCGTCATACAAGATGAAGTGTGACAAGATGTTAGCAAAAAACATTATAGAGCCTTCGAGCAGTCCTTGGGCGTCGCCTGTCGTGCTTGTTAAAAAGAAGGAAAATACCTGGAGGTTCTGCGTTGATTACCGACACCTGAACAAAATTACAAAGAAGGAAGTTTACCCGCTCCCCAGGATAGATGATGCCCTCGACTGCTTGCACGGTGTCAGCTATTTCTCTTCCATTGATCATCGTTCCGGTTATTGGCAGATCGCTGTCGACGAACGGGACCGAGAGAAGACGGCCTTCATGACTCCTGATGGCGTGTATCAATTCAAGGTGATGCCTTTCGGCTTGTGTAATGCGCCCGCAACCTTCGAGCGCATAAGACTCTCTCCTGCGCGGCTTGAAATGGACGACGTAATTGTGCTATCTCGATGACGTCATTGTATTTTCTTCTACATTCGAGAGCTATCTCCGTCGCCTTGATGCCATTCTTGGCGTCTTTCGAAGACCTGGCCTTCAGCTGAACTCGAAGAAATGTAGCTTCGGCTGACGTGAACTCAAGGTGCTCGGTCACGTGGTCGACGCCCGTGGCGTTCAACCCGATCCAGACAAAATACGTGATGTAAGTGCATTTCCTACACCCTGTTGTACCAGTGACGTACGTAGTTTTCTTGGGCTTTGCTCCTATTTTCGGAGGTTTGTACCCAACTTCGCGGTGACGGCTCGTCCACTCACCAATCTTTTGAAGAACGACACTCCATTTTGCTGGGACCAAGAACAATCCCAAGGCTTTTCTGCGCTCATTGCAGCCCTCACCAACCCGACCGTCCTGGCTCACTTCAATGCCTCGGCACCAACGGAGGTACGCGCCGACGCCAGTGGTCACGGTATTGGTGCCATACTTGCCCAACAGTAGATGGGTCGCACTCGCGTCATTGCTTATGCTAGTCGCCTCATTTCTGCAGCTGAACGGAATTACTCGATCACAGAACGTGAGTGCTTAGCCCTCGTGTGGGCTATTACAAAGTTTCGCCCTTACTTGTTTGGCCACCCGTTCTCCGTCATCATAGACGACCATGCCTTATGCTGGCTTTCTACGCTGAAGGACCCTACTGGTCGCCTGGGCCGTTGTGCCCTCCGACTTCAGGAATACACTTTTTCTGTCGTCCACAAGTCTGGCCGTCTGCACGCTGACGCCGATTGCCTGTCCCGCAACGCGGTCCGCCACCTGCGAGCAAGTGTGACGATGACACATATGTGTTGGCCATCTCTGACCTTTCAAAAATTCGCCATGAGCAGCGCTTAGATCCGAAGCTTAGCAGCATTATCAGTCGCCTCAGCACTGATCACTTTGACGCTACCCTAGCCATGTTTGTGCTCCACAACGGCATCTTATACCGACGGAATATGCGACCAGATGGCACCGAGCTTCTGCTCGTAGTCCCCGAACACCTGCGTACCTCCGTTCTTCAACAGCCGCACGACGCACCCACCGCGGGTCATCTTGGCGTATCTCGTACGTACGACAGCGTCCGCCGCCGCTTCTTTTGAACAGGCCTCTATCGCTGTGTTCGTAGTTACGTGGCTTCTTGTGACCGAAGCCAGCGACGGAAGAAGCACTCGGTTATGCCTGCTGGATCCCTGCAGCCGATCGACATCCCAGTAGACCCGTTTTCCCGAGTTGGTCTTGATCTCCTCGGGCCTTTCCCACTTTCTGCGTCGGGGAATAAAAGGATTGCGGTGACCACGGATTATACTACGCGCTACGCTGTCACCCGAGCGATGCCCACCAGCTGTGCAACTGACGTGGCTGCGTTTCTTCTCCACGACGTCATCCTGCTCCATGGTGCTCCACGCCAGCTGCTCACTGACCGTGGCCGTTGCTTTCTTGCTCGAGTAGTCGACGAAATTCTTCGGTATTGCTCCATAAAGCACTATTTTACCACCGCTTACCATCCACAAACGAACGGCCTCACCGGACGCCTCAACCGCACGCTCACGGACATGCTGTCAATGTATGTCTTGGATGATCACTGAGACTGGGATATTATTTTGCCGTTTGTAATGTTTCCGTACAATTCCTCTCGTCACGACACAATGGGCTCCTCACACTTTTATCTTCTATACGGCTGTCACCGTCCCCTTCCGTTTGACAGCGTACTGCCTGCCACCGCAAACGCCAGTTCCTGCGTTCGTGACGCCATCTCCCGAGCAGACGCCGCACGTGTTATCGCTCGTTGCCGACTAGCTTCCTCCCAAAGTTCTCAAAAACAGCGCCATGATTCTCGCTACCGGGATGTCCACTACTCTCTCCGTGCTCTCTCGTCTTGCGCTGGACTCCCGCTCGTAAATTAGGGCTGTGTGAGAAGCTCTTGTCACGCTACGCAGGACCCTACCGTGTTTTACGGCCGGTCACTCCTGTGATATACGAGATCGGCCCTGTACATCCGCCACAACAGTCCTCTATGTCACGCACCGAGGTTGTTCATGTCGCCCGAATGAAGCCGTACTACCCCTGTAGTAGTTCATCCTAGTGCGCACCGGGACTGTGCTTTTCGTGGGGGGGGGGGGTAATGTGACATATATGCCTGCATCGCTAGAAGTTGAAGATGAGAACGATCAGCAACAGTGACACAGAAGAAGACAAATTGGTAGCAACAAGCGCAAGGGGCTGTGCTGGTGTCCTGTTCTGCATTCTTCTCCTGACTGTTGATCCTGTTTTGTCTGCAAGCCTGACCGTTCTCTCTGCCTGATCGTTCTCTCTGGTGAGGCCATTTCACGTCGGGGATTGGCCAGTATTTGTTTTAAACCGAACCTAGGATTCATGTAC
>JAJIZL010021344.1:197065-209331 GCA_023969395.1 Amblyomma maculatum
TAAAGGCTGTCACCCCCCACTACCTAGAAATCTCTGAGGTGCGTCCGTTTGGCAGGAGAGGTATCCTATGTAAGTCCTCGAATTTACAGTGTGTGTCGGACTTGCTTCGATGCACATCGTTTGCATCATTGCCTGTTAAACCTTTTATACCTGAACAGCTGGCATGTGCAAAAGGTATTATACGCGGCGTGGATTCGTCGGCTTCTCCGCAAGAAATGATTGAAGAATTTAATGAGGCTGGCATTGGCATCTTATCACTATTCCGTTGCAGCAGGGATGTTGGTGGCTCTAGGGTGCCGACAGAATCAATGATAGCGACGTTTGCCGGGGCTAACTGTCCAACAGAGATTAAAGTATGGCCCATTGTGTACTGTGTACATCCCCTGCAGCCTCGCCCTTTGCAGTGCAAAAACTGCTGGCGATTCGGACACAGCAGCAAGGCGTGCAAATCCGCATCACGCTGCAGACTGTGCGGAGACAACCATTCATCTGACATGTGCACTTCTGCTGTGGTAATTTGCGCACTATGTCACGCAGATCACCCTGCTGATGATGGTACATGCCCAAAACGCGCAGATGAACAAGCTGTTCTTAATATCATTCAGCATAAAAGGTGTTCTAGAGCAGATGCCTATGCCCAACTAGACCATAAGAGGAATTCGTATGCAGCTTGTGCAAAAACAATAGCTTCAGATGTGGAAACAGGCATAACAAAGTCGGTTGTCTCAGCTGTAGAGAAATCTCTTGAGGGTTTCTTCGAGCGTATGTTAAGCACATTTACAGAGGCTGTGTCACAGGTCATAGCTACAAAGATTGGTTCGACCGAAATTGCAGCTTTTCAAGTTGACAACCCTGGTATAGCTGAATGCCATGCTCCTATGGTTGCTAGGGCCTCAGTTGAGGGAGATTCTACCCAGACGACGCCTGCTCCTTTTTTGTAAATGAAAGTACAGGGACAGGGCCCTGTGGATACCCACGTGTCCACCGTTTACCCATTAGATGTAGAGATGCCATGTTCCTCCCAGAAGCGTCGCGCTTCTTCCTCTCCCTCAAAATCCGCCCATTCTAACACAAAGTAAAAAAGGTTCCCCTAATCCTCATAATAACATTGATGTCTTAAAGGAGGCTGTTACAGCCTCCCGGATTCTACAATAATCATGGCGGGGTTAAAAGTACTACAGTGGAATTGTCGTTCAATTGCATCTTCGTTTCACGATTTACAGAATCTTATCTCAAATTTCAACCCAGACATAGTTTTATTACAAGAAACTTGGCTTTTGCCAAATCGGCCATTTTCTGTAAAGTATTTCAGAACTTTTAGGTGAGATCGCACTAGCGGCCGGGGTGGCGGCTTGCTAACATTAATTTCATCAAAAACAATTCATCGGGCGAAGGTGTCACACAAAATTCTACGACAAGACTGCGAACTGCTTGCATTTGATATCGCAATTACACAGTCTGCTCCTCTCACTATTGCAAATGTCTACTTCCCAACAGGTGTCCGTACAACAGATGATTTGAGTGACCTTTTGAGTTCAACAAACGGACTGATTATTGCTGGCGATTTTAATTCACACCATGTTATTTGGGGTTACTGTTCAGATATATGTGGGCAGCGACTTTGGAACTGGATGTCTGTAAATGATGTGCATTGCTGTAATAGTCCAGGCATAACCTTCATGCGAGCAGCTGCTAGGTCAGTTCAGTTCAGTTCAGTTCATTACCTTAAGGACCCCCGTGGGGGTATTAAATAAGGGGTTGATTATACAAAAAAAAAAATAAGTACAATGGTTGCCATGTGGGTTCAACATACAATATGATCTGTTAGTGCTTTGGAAAAGTTGGATGGGCAGGTGATAGCGGCGATGCTGTGGGAAAGGCCGTTCCAATCTAATGCTGCTCGGGGGAAGAAGGAGGCAGCGAACGTGGTCGTATGGGTCCGAGGCCGGGCAACTTGAAGAATGTGACCAGTGCGATGCGATATGCGAGCTGGTGATGTGATATAGCCTGCGTAACCGTGGGTGCTGTAAAAGAACTTATGAAACAGGTTTAGGCTGGCAATGCGGCGACGAATAACAAGGGTTGATAAGGCGGATTCTGCTTTTAAAGACGACAATTGAAAGTCAGTAATTGATTTAACGTTAGCAGCAAATGGAGTAAGGGTCTCATCATGGGCTACGGTGGATTGTGGTACATCTAGCGACCACTTTCCAATTACGTTTAATATAGAATCTACTCCCCTTAGAGTAACTACTTGTGAACAAAAATTTATCAACCATAAACTCAAAAAGTTTGTGAACTTCTCTTTTTCCTCAATAGTATCATCTCAGCATTCTGAACGTGCTCAACAAGCACTCTCTTCACTGCTAGATGCCATTGAGCGTTCAGTGTTCACTGTGAAATCGTCTGTCCCTAACAAAATGTCATGCCGATGGTGGAACGAAGAATGTGAGAAAGCATTCCGTCGTAGAAAAGCTGCGTGGAAGAGGCTTTCCCATAACCAGTGTCCCCAAAATTGGATAAATTATAAATTTTATGCGGCTTCATTTAAAAAAACTATTCGTATAGCAAAGGATGAGTATAATGCTAATATGAATATCTATCTCTCTAATCCAATTAATCGGAAGGCATTGTATAGGTTCATGGAACGCAACCAAAATTCTACTCCACCACATGTAACCGAGTCAGAGGTGTTATCACCCAATGAAGCAAAAGCGAAACTTGAACAAATTGCGAACGGTCTTGCTATTCGCTTTCAAGCGCAGATGGTGGCTCCCTTACTTCGACCTACACCACGTGCTGATTTCGTTGCAATTGAGTCACCGGAATTGCATTGTATAGCGGCTGCTCTGAAACCTGCAGCTCCTGGGTGTGACGGTATTACAGTGGCTATGCTGAAAGCTTTAGTGCAAGACCACTGCTCGGAGGTGTTGAATATTGTCAATTTTTATCTGGAAAATGCTTGGTTACCTCAAGACTGGAAAGTTGCAAAAATTATACTAATCCTCAAAGATCCGAAAAAAAGCTTAAATTTGGATAATATTCGGCCAATTTCTCTGACTTCAAATCTAGTGAAACTTATTGAACGCATAGTTCACCGCCGCCTCACAAACCATGTGATGACCCTGAATGTATTTAATGATGCACAAATTGGTTTTCGTCAAGGGTGCTCCATTTGGACGGCTCATACAATTTGGAAAGTAGAATTAGGTTAGCAATGAAGAAAAAAGAAGTGTCGGCATTGGTCACTTTGGATATCGCCAAAGCATATGACAGTGTAGAACATTCTATTCTGTTGAATAAGATAAACGAAATTAGGTCGCCTTCTTACATGTTTGCATGGTTAAAAGAATTATTAAGCAATAGAAAATTTTTCTGCACGAGAGGTTCTATAACTTCTGAAACTTATTACCAAACTAGAGGCGTGCCTCAGGGATCGGTGCTGTCTCCATTGCTATTTAATATATTAATGAGAGATATTCCTGTTCATCCAAATATAAAATTGTACGTGCATGCGGATGATATTGCCTTTTTCTCTTCTGCACGAGATGTTCATTCCTTATATCAGCTATTGCAAGCCTACTTGAATGCCCTTGAAGTTTGGCTCGGTAAAGTAAAATTAACTCTCAACGTGAAGAAATCCTCAGTACTAGTTTTCCCACCGGCACACCCTCTTTATATCTCCCTTGTGTATTGCGGTTCACAAATCTCACAGGTTGAATCATTAAAATACTTGGGTGTATTATACCACTCCCAATTAGACTGGCGGCCTCATATCAAAAGTAATTGCCTGAAAGGTGAGCGAGCCCTTGGTCGCCTGATTCGAATTAGCCATAACAAATTCGGTATGCGTAGAGATACTCTTTTGTTTCTCTATAAAACTTATTTGAGACCAATTCTGGAGTTCGGCTGTGTTCTTTTCTCGGGCAGTCCTAATTACAAACTACGACCTTTGTTGCTACTGGAGAGGCGCGCTTTACGACTATGTTTGGGGTTGCCAAGAACAGTTTCAAATGCAGTCCTCTATTTAGAGGCCCGTGTACGTGACTTGAACTCTCGATTTGAGCTGCTAACTGTGCGAACCTTTTTAAGAGCACTGGAATCTCTGCCTGGAGTGGCTTCTCCCATTTTTATTACACACCAATCTCAGTTTCTAGATTATCATTGGCCGCAATATAAGCAACCACAATTTGTATTTACTTAGTCCTTGCTGTCCAAAATTGCAGTTTCGCTTAGGTCAGTAAGACGTGTTGGCAATGTTCAAGCTACTTCCACACCGTGCTTTGACCAGTCGTTGCCATCTAATGAAAAACACTTGACTACCACGGTAATAAAGGGACACCTTGAAGATTATCTATTACAATATCCACGACACGTACCTATTTTCACAGATGCCTCACAACTAAATGAAAAAGCAGCAATAGGGATTTACTCCAAAGCACTTGATTGGAGTTTTTCTGTACGGATCCCTGATTACACACCAATATTTACTGCTGAATTGCTTGCAATTGGTTTGGCCCTTCAAAAAGTTCCCGGTAATGCTACTCACGTAATCATACTCTCTGACTGCCTGTCAGTCTTAGCAGCATTAGAAAGTCCGAAAATGCGTCTTTTGAAACAAACCCTGATGTTTTTCCTTCCGATACACTTACAGGAAGTACGTTTTCAGTGGGTTCCGGGACACTGCGGCATCGCTTCTAATACAATGGCAGATTATTTAGCAAATTCAGCTCTCAGTGGGCCTGTTGCCGATGTTGCGCCCAATATTATCTTGCTAAATATATCCCGTTTTGAACGATTTCAAGCGTTAAACTCCTTGAGCCATGAGCCACTCCTTGCGACTACGGATTTTAATCATTTAAATTTTCATTGGAATGTCCGATGTTGTACCTCGAGGCAATGTGAGGTTTCCATGACGGTCATGCGTTGTAGAATTCCTTCCCTCAATCTTTATTTATGTCGCTCTGGATTCACACCGTCCAATCTTTGTGCGTCATGTAATGACGTGGAAACAATTGAACATTACATCCTCTCCTGCCACAGGTATGCTACTCAGAGAAGACATTATCTAGAAATACCTCTTGCTCGCCTAGGACTGCCATTTACAGTTCCTGTCCTCCTCTCCTTTGGTGCAACCGTCAAAGGGTATGCCCTAAAACCGGTGTGTGAATTACTTCATAATTATAATATTGCTACTGGAAGATTTGTGTGTTAGCGCTGAGCTGTCTGAATTGTATTTTTTCTTCTTATTATTTTTAGTAATTTACAGTTTATTCCTTTTTTTCATTGCTTTCTATTACATCGCCTCAAAATTTCAAGTTATTTCAGCAACACTAGCTCCTAATTATTAGGTTATTTATATCATATAGCCAAATCGACATTATCAAAAATAGTATGTCACCTACAACGAATTCTGGCCAATCCCCCACTGTGGGTATGTGCCATTACAACGAGGGAGAAGAAGAAAAGGAAGAATTGATGCTAGAATAAGGTCGACGCTGCTGTGTTTCTGTGTTTGTGTGCTGTGCCAGCCTGGACTAACCTTCGTGGACTAACCTTGACCCGTATCAATATTAACCCTTCTGTGTATAATTGGATCGAAGACTACTAAAATTGCAGGAAACAGCGGGTATTAGTAAACGGAAGTGCCCTAGTCTTGTGGCGGTCATGCCGGGAGGGCACCAAGGATCTATTTTGGGGCCACTGTTGCTTCTTACTTTTGTAGATGATAATAATGACGGCAGTAAGTCTCGAGTGCGGTTGTTCGCGGATGATTGTGCCTTATACAGCAAAGTGCCGTGTAAAACGAATTCCACACAGCTCAGGGATGACCTCAGACGCATTGAGAGTTGGTGCGCAGCATCCATAGAATGTCCCTAAATGTTAAAAAATGCGTTCACGATTGCTTCAACAGGAAAACTAAAAATAAATTATTGTATCAATATTCCCTCTGTAGAGAATTAATTCAGTCAATAGTGACGTGTAAGTATCTAGGTGTTATTTTGTCTGGGGATGGTACACGGTCGGTGCATGTCAATAGTTTAGCAAGAAATGCAGGTAGATCTCTTAATTGCTTCCAATGCAACTTAAGACATGCGCATTGGGAGGCTAGAGAGGCGGCGTACCAAGCATACGTCGGGCCCATTGTAGAGTATGCCTGCCCTGTGTGGGATCCGGTTTGCAGTATTCATGCACAGATGCTTGAGCGCATACAATCTGCCGCTGCGCGATTTGTCCTTGGCCTTTACAACCGCTTCCTTAGCACAAGTAAAATGAAAAAGGAACTGGGCTGGGTTTCATCGAGCGAACGCCGCAGGGCTCTACGTTCAAAGCTCTTTTATACAATCTATCATGGTCAAGCAGGAGCTTCATCCAAAGCATATTTGCACCCCACGCATTATGCATATTCACAAATTGATCATAGTCACAAAGTGCGACCGTATATTTCAAGGACAAAAATTTTTCAGTATTGTTTTTTTTGTCTAAACCACCAAGGAATGGAATGCACTGCCAAGTTAAGTAGTGAGCCGTAGCACGGCGGATTTGTTTGATAAAGACTTGTATCCCCCGTAATAACTCCATATTTGAGCTGCGAGTTTTTACTGAATAAAGATTTACTGAATAAACGCCATGCAGCTCTCTAAAGCCTCGTTAGCGCCTACGGCTTGACACCTCTGCTCGAGCGCATTCAGCGACCCTTTCAAACTTTGGTTTTTGCATGCAAGTGCCTTCATGGTCTTGCTTAGGTACTGACATGTGCAGGAATGTAGAGTCTTTGTCAAAAGTGTAGAGTTCAGGGGTTCTGCTTCTGAGCCGCTTCGTGCGGCTTGTAATGCATGTCCAGTGTTCCAAATCTCTCGACAGTAAGAAGATTTTTTGTCTACCTTCTCCAATGAAAAGGACCTCCACTAACGCTAGATTAGCGCCACTATTTGGCTCGAAAGCAGACCCCCCGGGCTCTACACTTATGATAAAGGCTGTACGTCGATGACGACGGCGGCGAATAGCACAAAAAAAGTTGCCCGGTCCCCCTCGGGGGTATGAGCTGCTATCGGAGGGCACAACAAAAAGTGGCCGCTTAACATATATGATGTGTTTTTGCACTGAAGGCGTAGTTGTATAATCCAGGTTAACTAACCAAGAGGAGGTATAGTGCCTTTATTTACCTCTGCGCCTACTACAGTTGGTTCGAATCATATTATGTGCCATTTTCCTGTTACAAGTTTTTATTTAGTATGCGCCCGTTACGTGGTGCGTGACATTTCACTGTGACGGGGGCAAAGTGGCTTCATTAAGGGATCAGGCCAGAGAACCTCTGGAGCGCGTTGTTTTGTTCTGCGCATGCGACAAAATAGACACTGCCATTGGAGAGCTCACCGCAAAAAATAAGGAAAGGTATTCCTTACTTCATCATCATCAGCCTGATTATACCCACTGCAGGGCGAAGGCCTCTCCCATATTTCTCCACTTAACCCGGTTCTGTGCTAGCTGCATCCACTTGACCCCTGCGAACTTCTTAATCTCATCCGCCCACCTAACTTTCTGCCGCCCCCTGCTACGCTTTCCTTCCCTTGGAATCCAGTTTGTTACCCTCAGCGACCATCGGTTATCCTCTCTTTGCACTACATGTCCTGCCCATGTCCATTTCTTCTTCTTAATTTCTACTAGAATGTCGGTAACTTGAGTTATTTCTCTGACCCACTCTGCACGCTTTCTATCTCTTAATGTTACCCCTACCATTTTTCGTTCCATAGCCCTCTGGGTTGTCCTCAACTTAAGTAGAACTCTCTTGGTTAGCCTCCACGTTTCAGCCCCATAGGTGAGTACAGGCAAGATGCAACTGTTGTATACTTTCCTCTTGAGCGATACCGGTAAGCTGCTAGTCATAATCTGCGAGTGCTTGCCAAATGCGCTCCATCCCAATCGTATTCTTCTTGTTATTTCCTTTTCGTGGTCCGGATCTGCGGTTACTACCTGTCCTAAGTAGACATATTCGCCTACTACTTCCAGTATTTCGCTACCTAATGTAAACTGCTGTTCCTTCCCGAGGCCGTTGAACATTACCTTAGTCTTCTGCATATTGATTTTCAAGCCTACCTTTCTACTTTTCCTGTCTAGGTCATCAATCATTATTTGCAGTTCATCCCCCGAGTTGCTTAGCAAGGCAATGTCATCAGCAAATCGCAGATTACTGAGGTATTCTCCATCTACCCTTATCCCTAACTGCTCCCATTCCAAGTCTCTGAATACTTCCTCTAAACAAGCTGTGAATAGTACTGGGGAGATTGTGTCTCCTTGCCTAACACCTTTCTTTATGGGAATTTTGTTACTTTCTTTATGCAGAACTATGGTTGCTGTGCAGCCACTATATATATCTTCCAGCACTTTCACGTACGGCTCGTCTACCCCCTGATTTCGCAATGCCTGCATCACCGCCGAGGTTTCAACTGAGTCAAATGCTTTTTCGTAATCAATGAATGCTATGTATAAGGGCTGGTTATATTCCGAGCATTTTTCTATCACCTGATTGATGGTATGGATATGATCGATAGTAGAGTACCGTTTCCGAAACCCTGCTTGATCCTTTGCTTGATTGCAGTCCAAGGTTGTCCTGATTCTATTAGCGATTACCTTAGTAAATACCTTATACGTAACAGACAGTAAGCTGATTGGTCTGTAATTTTTAAGGTCCTTAGAGTCCCCTTTCTTGTGAATGAGGATAATGTTTGCATTCTTCCATGATTCCGGTACCGTCGATGACACCAGGCACTGCGTATACAGGGTGGCCAGGTTTTCTAGCACGATATCCCCCCCGTCCTTCAGCAAATCTGTAGTTATCTGATCCTCTCCAGCTGATTTCCCCCTTTTCATAGTTTCTAGTGCTTTCTTGACCTCGTCCTTCGTCACTGGTGGAACGTCTGACTGTTTTTCCCTACCGCCAATCTCATTACGGTCCTGACTACTTTGGCTACTGTAGAGATCTGTATAGAACTCCTCGGCTACTTTGACTATCTTTTCCATATTAGTGATGACGTTGCCCGCCTTGTCCCTTATCGCATACATCTGGTTTTTGCCTATGCCCAATTTCTTCTTTACCGCTTTAAGGCTTCCCCCGTTCTTTACAGCATGCTAAATTTTCTCCATGTTATACTTCCTAATATCAGCCACCTTGCGCTTATTGATTAGCTTTGATATCTCGGCCAATTCGATCTGGTCTGTTGGATTGGAAGCTTTCATACTCTGGCGTTTCTTAATCAAATCTTTCGTCTCCTTAGACAGCTTACCAGTATCCTCTCTAACTATCCTACCGCCTACTTCTACCGCGCACTCAGTAATGATATCTCTGAAATTATTGTTCCTTGCCTCAAGGGTAATGTCGCCATCCTCAGTTAGAGCTGAAAACCTATTCTGTAGCGAGATTCTGAACTCTTCTGCCCTCCCCCTCACCGCTAATTCGTTGATGGGTTTTTTTCTTACTAATCTGTTGCGTTCCTTCTTCAGATTTAGGCTAATTCGGGACCTCACCATCCTGTGGTCACTGCATCGCACTTTCCCGATTACCTCTACCTCTTGCATAATGGCGGGGGTTGAACACATTATGAAGTCGATTTCATTTTTAGTCTCTCCGTTAGGAGTTTTCCATGTCCATTTCCGGTTCTTCCGTTTGCTGAAGAAGGTATTCATGATTCGTAAGTTATTGCGCTCTGCAAACTCAACTAGTAACTCCCCCCTGCTATTCCTAGAACCAATGCCATAGTCACCTACTACCTTGTCTCCTGCCTGTTTTTTCCCTACCTTGGCATTGAAATCGCCCATTAGTACAGTATACTGCGTCTTTACTTTTCGCATTGCCGATTCTACATCTTCGTACTTCCTTACTTCATGTTCCCATAATAAACAAGTTCAGCTCTATTACCGTATAAACAATAGCGTGTCCACGATAGGCTGCGAATAGAAAACTGCAGTGTCAAAATAGACCACGATGAAAGGTTACCGACAAGAACAGGACTACAATATTTCTACGAAAGAAAGATGATAGCGCGAAATTAAATGAAAGAGCAAATTTAAACACATAGTTTTCGTTGCTGCGTTCTATTCGCGGAATGTTTCACACCAGCCTGAAGGCGGGAACCCGAATTTCAGGCATTAATTTGTCACGCATGCGCAGAAAATGACATCCCGTGCCGGCGAATGGAGTGCCTTTATTTACCTCTCAGCTTGCTGGTTTGCTGAGGAGACAACGCCTATAATATTCAGAAAAGCAGGTTACATTGAAAACAAAATGCCTGATTACATTTCTTCAAAGCGAACGGCAGCCACCTTTGGCGCTTGGATGGGTTACTTCGCTTCACAATTTTTTCTAGGGCCTAGGTAAGGTATTTTAGTGCAGTCGGCGAGCTGGGTGACCAGTCAGAGCAGCACCATCATGTGTAAAGGGCACACAAGGGCCGCAAGTCTTTCAAGGACCGAAACGAACGAGAAGAGCGGATTTTAATTTTCTTTTACATATTCCTATACGTCTTGAGGATTTATTGCCTCAGTTTATTTTTTTAAAAACTTCATTAAAACCTAATATAAAAATTGGGCTTCCCTATGATGACGCCATGAATAGTTTATTCTGTTGAAATAACGGAACGTAGCCGGCGGCTGGAGGCCAAAGGACTGCCCCTTTATTGATAGGTGTGCTTGGTTTTATAACAGAACCGCACTGATTACAGATCATGATACGCAAGAATGCGGCACGTGTAAACACTCAAGCTTATGCTATACATCAGCACGCGTATCTGATAACACTGCATCCCCTCCCCCTAAGCTGGAGTACGTAAGACGATCTGGGGGCTTCCGCAGGCGAGTCGAACGACGTGGTGGTGGTTGTTGGTCTTCGGCTTGAGAGCTGACTTCCGGTGCCTCCGTACCTTGGCGAGTTTCTGCCTCCCCGGAACTACGCTGAGCTCCGTCGTTGGTCCGGTCATGGCTCTGCTTGTTAGGTGATGAACCTGTGACTAGTCGTGGCCGGAGTTGGTCTACGTGGCGTCGTTGCTGTCCCTCAGGTGTTTCCAGTGTCACCATGCGTGCTCCCGTCGTGGACACTACGGTTGCCGGCATCCATCTCCGGGCAGACTGAAACTGGCGCGACCATACATGCCTGCCAGGTTGAAACCGGGTCGGTACTTCTGCTGCTGCTGGAACCGCTTCGCTCGAACCGTCCTGTCTTATCACCTTGGTATCCGTGATAGAAGCTGTCAGCCGGGTTCGGGGACGGAAGGCCAACAGCCGTTCCGCTGGCGATTTTCCTCCTTCCAAAGGTGTCGTTCTATAACGGAATAAAAACTTGATTAGTCGTTCTTGCAGTGTACCTGTTGGATTCTTCCGAAGACCTTCCTTTATTGTTCGCACGGCCCGTTCCGCCAACCCATTTGACTGGGGATGGTATGGGGCGGTTCTTATGTGTTTCACTTGGTTTTCCTGCAAGAAACTGGACATGGCGGAGCTTGAAAATTGTGGTCCATTATCCGATACCACACAGAATGGCAAGCCAAAGCGTGCGAAAATACCTCGAAGTACTTGAACGGTGACCTCCGCTGTGGTCGTTTTCAAAGGTATGGCTTCAATCCACTTTGTCTCAGCATCAACCAGCACAAAAATTTGGTAGCCCTTGATGGGGCCCGCAAAGTCCATATGAACCCTGTACCAGGGCCTGTTGCTCACCGGCCAGGGACTGGGAACTTCCGCAGCCGGCATGGGCCAGCATTGTATACATTGCGGGCAACTTCGAACCAACACTTCGATGTCCCTATCTAACCCAGGGTACCAAAACAACGCCCGAGCCGTGCGCTTCATGGCACTGATACCGGGGTGACTGTCGTGCAGTTCCTTTAGCATGCTTTGTCGCGCCGCCTCCGGCAACACTACTCGATGACCCCAGTAAATCAGGTCGTGACTGGCCGCGAGCTCGTTGCGGCGAGAAAAGTATGGCATCAGGTGTTGCTGTGCTGCTGATAAATACCGTGGCCAGCCATGTGCGATCCACCACCTGATCTGACGAAGCGTATCGTCCGAGCCGCTTAGGTCCACTAGCTGTTGAGCGGAAAGGGCGGTGGAATTGAGGCTCTCCGTATAAAGTACGTATTCCATGGGCTCTTGCCCTCCTCGGTCTTCCATGCACGGCAGTGGAAGGCGACTGAGAGCGTCTGCGTTAGCATTTAGCTGTCCTGGCCGATACTCCAGATCATAATGGTAAGCCGCCAGTAACAACGCCCACCGCT
>JAJIZL010021346.1:0-10198 GCA_023969395.1 Amblyomma maculatum
CCGCTAACATCCCGCCCCCAAGATTATCTGCTCACTCATGCGCACTCGCGCTGCTCGCGCAAACACAACACAAATAGGAAAACGCGCGCGCGGTTTAAAACACCTAAAGAGGCTGCGGAGCCCCAAAACGGCTAATCTAAGACCGGAATAATTAAGTTACTGTGTCATTCATAACCAATAGCACTGTTACTGGGAGTCTGCTACAGGCGACCCCATTCGACCCATGACTTTTCTAACGAGCAAAATAACAACCTAATCTAACTCACAGCAAGCTACCCCAAGTGCCTCTATCCTCATTTTCGGGGATTTTACCTTCCCAAACATAGAATTGCGTAATCTTCCACCTGCCTCAATAGTAGGTTCCGCAAAAGGCAACTTTATTGCAATACATTTCAACGGTAATTTATAACAATTGCTTTCAGAACCAACGCGCACCTTATCGCAATCTAAAATCATTCTTGACTTTATTTTGGCTAGTAAACCCGATGCCGTCTCATTCATTACTTACCTTCAGAGAATTATAGACCAAAATGTCATTCCAGCCGCCTTCTTTTTTCTTGTAATGCCAAATATGACCTTGAAGAAGACTGTAACACTTTAAGAAAATAGTCATTAAGGGGCGATAAATCAAGAACTTAAGACCTACTTTCCTGCATAACAAGCTACATATGACATTCAATCGACACATGATAACTGGGCAATCTTTAAAAATAAATAAATGATTCACCTGATAAACATATACCAACCGTCAACATTCGTACAAGTAGCCAAAAACCATGCTTTACTGATTCTTTAAAAACAAATCGAAAAATAAGCGCCTCTATTGGGAAGATAGCGGCAACACAATTTGATAGCAAAACTATATGTTAGGTAGCTCAAGATGAATATTTGACTGTCATTCGCCGCATAAAACGTCCTTTTTATAATACTACACTTCCAAATTTGTTGCGTACTAACCCAAAACTGTTTTGGCAAGTAATACACTCTAACCCAAAATACGCACTTACCCTCACCAATGACACACGCGTTGAATGTGCTGGCACATTTAATTCCGCATTTTCCTCAGTATTCTCGAATGAAATCAAAAGGCCCTTTCTTTTTCTTTTTTCTTTTTGCAATATGAAAGGTGTCATACTAAGCATCGCAGTTTATGAAGACGGAATTTCATCCATAACTCTGAAGACTGCACTATCATCATAGTGTGGTATGAAGGTATGAACTATAAAATTCCAAGAAACACAAGACACCCGGCTGCTTATTGCCTGTCATTACTGTTCTCAGTCACTTTCTTCACTACCTTTCCGGATGATTGGTAAGTGGCATAGGTCATTCAAATCTACAAGAAAGACAACAGAAGCTCTTCATTAAATTATCGAACTATCTCGCTAACAAGCGTGTCATGCAAAATCAAAATACACGTCTACTGTCAAATTATTTTTTCTTAGATGGTAACAACTATTTTCACCCGTCACAGCATAGGTTTCGCATAGCTTTCTCCTGTGAAACCCAATTAACTATTTTCTTCATGACTTGCGTCTTAACCTGGTCATCGATGTGCGAATCGGTGCTATCTATTTTGGATTTAGAGAAAGCATTTGATAAAGTGCCTAACTACCGCTTACAACTAAAAGTTCAACGAATAAACCTGGATCCTAATGTTCTGATGTGGATACGGGAATTTTTGTATATTCGTACGCAAATGGTTTCGGTCAACAATAATTTGTGTAGCCCCCTCCCAGTAACTTCCGGTATGCTGCAAGTATCTGCTCTTGGCTTCCTGTTATTTTCATATATTTTAATGATTCACTTTAATGTGTCTCCTCTAATATACGCATATTTGCGGACGACTGTGTCACCGCACTATCTATAACGCATCGCACCAATCTGCTCTCTAGAACTTGTTTAAGAACGATTCAGAATGGTGCAATATTACACTAATGACCGTAATCACCAGCAAATTCACTTGCCTGTCCTTCTCGCACCATCGCGCTCCCTATTTCTTTCCTTACGCAACTGTTAACCCCCCGCTTGAACAGGTACATTCTTGTAAATGCTTACGTGTAACCCTATTCATGATTTGTCTTGGGACGCACATGTTGTCGTAATCGTTGTTGTCGTCGTGTCTGCGTTGGCATAATTTGGTCACAGAATAAAACTCCGGTGAAACTTCACAAACTGATTTAATGGCTACATGGAAGAAACATTATAGAAATTCCAACTGACAAACGTTTCGTTCGGCGTCTTTTAAGCTACTCCTTTCATGACGGTTGGCCGTGTTCCTCTCTACAGGCCTTCCTTTCTTTCCTTTTTCTTTAGGGGGGCCCCCGCTTGCGTGGGCTCTTAGAACCTGGCAGTGGCGGCGCTCGTTCGGCGGTGTCGGTAACAGAGGAATCCTCCTTGCGTCTCCGGTGCTGGCCCGCAGCCGCCTCGTAGGCTAGAAATTCAGGGCAGGCGGGCGTCCGCGTCTGGTTAGGCCGCCAGCGCGTACACATGCCCAGGCCTGAAACCTTCTATCCGTGGCATGGACGCGGTTCAGCCCATCGCTGTTCCCTTTGGACTTCCAGGAACCTCTTCTGCCGACACGTGGTGCAGGCCCGCCGAGTTTGGTGAGAATTATGGCCCCGGTTGTGTCTTCGACAGCGCCAGTGGAGCGGGAGGGACGCTTTGAGGGACGACGAGCCGCTGGTCGACTTGCTGGCAGTGGCAAGGAGCAGGCGTGCCACTGCCATACGTCAGTAACATTATATCATACGTCAGTAACGTCAGGACATACGTCAGTAACATTATATCAACATCTGACAAAAACTCAGAGAATTTGTGGAATGCACCGCCGTGTTCAAAACTACTGGCTTATAATTCATTTGTTAGGCCAAAAATTTAAAATGCATGCGACACATCTGGAGGCCAATCAAGCATATCTCGTCAAAAAGAATTGGTTAAAGATTGCGCTGTTACATTGATTCATGCATCATACTCATAGAAAATCAGGTTTTGATCCCTAAAAACAGAATCCGGTGTATCGACACTTTTATGTCGACATCGCATTTCCAGCATTTTATTGTGTCACGTTTTTTTTTTTTTCATCACTTAATCAAGCCCCATTAATCACTGCAGCAGCACGCATATCTTAACGAACCAGTCATCCACTTCACATTGCGAACCCACACGCCGGACGACCGCCTTTACTGCTTCGTTTTTCATTCGAACCACCATAGACTGGAACGGCCTCCTCCACGAAATTGCTACAAGAAATCCACGAAAATGACCATCTTCGTTTTCGCAACTTTTATCTGACCATTGTTCCCAGTAACTAATTACCATGATCACTAGTGTTTGTATAAGAACCTACGCCTTATGTAATGCCTCTATGTATTAATTAAGGTAATAAACGGAACTGAAGTCAGGTGAAAATAGCAGGAGAGTTCTGCTTCTTTGTTTTAAGCATGAAAATGTAAAGCACCTGCTTAGAACTTATTCGAAGTCATAAAAATGCTACAACAATAATGCTCCCTGTGTTTTTACGGTCTCCTTGGAATGAGCTCGCACTGAAGTGATTGTTATTATTGGTACTTGTAAAATCTCGCTTCCACTTGGGAAATTGGACTTCCTGAAAAATACCAACAAACCCTAAATCCGCAATGATAGGTCGATATAACTGACGTAAAAATACAGAGTGCGCCACTTTCCGTATATCTGCTTCTATTTACCAAGATCGGGATTATTTGGCCACTGTTCGAGGCATTTGAGTCATCTGCTTTTTTCGTTTTTATTTTTGTTTCATAATTCACGTGCCGGGTTTTGCTAAGTACATATTGCCGCTTAGGAGGAGGAGAGCCGTGGACTGTTTTCTTTTAAAGCCAAAGCTCTCCTTCACGACCAAAGTGGCAAAAGCTGTGCTATCTCGGAAGCCTGATCTTTATTTAACCTTCTGAGCATAGCATAGGAACAACGTATCTTAAACCAAGGTTAGTGTTGTGCACACATATTTGAGGAGAGAAATGGGGGGGGCACGTGCAGCATACACCTAAATCTAGAAAAGGCCATCGAAATCATGCAGTCCGAGAGGGCGAATAAGCCACCGCAGAAGCCGAAAGGAAATCGGTTGGCGCCAGTAAGCAAAGTGACCAACAACCGTCCTCGCTCCTGTCCATTCCGTCGTTGAGTGAACACCTATAACGCGCGTTAATGGTCGGCGCGGGCAACCACTCCGACTGCAACCTCTTTGCTCGAGGACGGAGAATGCTGCGAAGGAAAGAGAAGGGAGTTGTTTTGAAGTTGATTACCCGAGTTTCTCGGCCGGTTTTCAGTCGTACACCCTTCTTTTCTGTCTCTACCGCCACATTTGGTGATGCGCGTCGTAGAATAATGGGGTCGCTACAAACTATGAAAAAAAAAAACTTAGTCCTGAGCTTAATGTACCTACTACGCTGCCGCATTCTACTGGAGAACAAAGTTTCTGCGCAGTGGCAACAAAGGCGTCACATGCGCATCGCCGTCTTCCGGATCTTTGAGGGTGTCTCCTAAGCAGAGGTGGACAACCTCTTGAGGTTTCGGCCTCATGAGATGGACCTGAACCTCAAAATGACCTCAACCTCACGGAGTGAGGTGAGGTTGAGGTGAGGTCGAGGTGAGGTCGGTGACAGCTAGAAATTTTTTGTGTGAGGTCACCAAATTGAACCTCAAACTCACGCGTGAGTTTGAGGTTGAGTGAGGTCGTCATTGTGTGACGTCGAAATAGTGAGGTCCAGGCTTTTCGCTGTTGCCGCGGCTGTCTTCGAAGAGCGCCCCTTTTGACGCGGAGCTCGAGCATACTGCCGCGGTGTGCCCGCCGACTCTCGGTGTTTGGTTACCCCCCAATCGGACGACCGAATGCCGCAGCCCCTGCCCAGCTTTCGGCATTCCACCGTAATGTCCGAAGCCCGAGTACGCTTCCCTCTGGTCTACTAGGAAGGAGATTTTTTTTTTACTTCACGAACTCCTCATGCCCCCCGCCTGCCACCCCCGTTTCCTCTGACTTGTTTGTGCCGATGCTTGCCGCAGGCTCAAACACCCAGGAGCGCGGAAAGCACATAACTCACGTTGACCGGCGGTGCTTTTGTCCGATGCCGCAAGGAAACCAGCAAACTAAAAAGTGAAGCAAATTATCTTTGCGCAGACGGCGCGGAACAGAACTGTGTCTTGTGCATTCCCGTTTCCAGGCGATAACGTCACGGCTGCTGCCTTAAATTCGATAAAGGACCCCGCTGTACATTGCACGGAAACTTAACAGGAAATGGTGCAGCGAAATTGTTAGAGGACGTGATACTGACAGATAAAAAAAAACATGAACAAACCAGAAAAACCGGCACAATACCATCTGTGCATTTTATCGAAGTCCTCCCTTTCGAATTGTACGTTATCGTTTTATATTCCTGTCCTGTAAATTTATATTCTTGTATTCTCCAGAACAACCTCTCTTTGGTCTTGTGCTGCTTGTTTCTTCTAACAGATTTAAAGGTGATGGTGCTAGTGTAGCGGTAAAACATGCAACAGGATGAAATGGACGGCACAGCTTATAAGACGCAACTGGTAAACAGGAAAAAGCCTGCGCATGTTAACCATATGCTGAGATAGAAGGGACAAAAAATATATGGGGCCTGTATGCAGTACAGCGCAATGAAAAAAAAAATGATTTCGCTCCGCTAGGGCCCTTTATTTCTCTCTCAAATTCTAGTGAAATCAAGCAATGCAGGAGGAAGGAGGAGACTAAGGGATTCTTAACTTATTCAGGAGCAGAAAACGAAATTTGAAAAGCGTTCTCCTACATGTTTTTATGAGCTAAAAAGTATTGAGATGGTTTCCGGCTCGACATTTTGGTGTCTAGACGGACGAATTGGTGTGGCGAAGTGAACATGCCTTTTTTGTGCTCCAGTCTGCTCTAGACGCACTAATCAATAGGATGAAAATTGTTGTGGCCAGATGTCGGAATAATTCTTTCAGATATTTGTTTTTTTCTTTAAAAACCAATTTAGATGTACGTGATATGAAGCCAATTACATGCTAGCACTGAGGAATGCAGTATTAAGTCGATGTCTCAAACTTTTCATACGCTCTGGGAAGAGCAGTTCTCTTTTGTTTTTATTGTGCGATATTGGTTATTACTTTCGGCAACATGGTATTTATTTATATATATATATTTTCTTGTATGTCAATTAAGTTCGTACACTGCCGAAAAGAGAACAGGCTTCTTCCCTCACATTAGGCTCTTTCTTTGGCATCTTTTCAGAGGCGCATAGCACAACCCTCCTTTCCACTTACCCGTGCGGTCATTTAGTTTTTTCTTTTTCTTTTGCAAGTATTGGAAAGCGCGATCTACTCTCTGAATGCGGAGCTGGCACACATACGCCACTACCTTTTGGTGTGTATTGGTGACAGTTCGGCATTCACCGCATGAGCAAAACCAGATGCCTACAGGCGGAGGGTGAAGGGAGGAGCGCGTGCACAGCGGGGGGCGCGGTCCCTCCGGGCTGCTTGCTCGTCTCCTTTCTGTTGTTCTTGTCTTTATTTTACGTTTATGTGCTGTAACTATACGACACTAACGGGGAAACGGTTTCTCTAGATTCACCTACGGTGCATGCGGGGAAGCTGCTTCGGAGACACCACTGTTCAACTGATTAGTTCAGTCGTCGAAGGAAAACAAGTGAATACCAGAAAGAAGCTCGTCTCAGAATTGTTGGCGAAATGGCATCCAGTATTCGGTTCGGACGTACACGTATTTATATCGTGTGTACGTGTTCTTTTTTTTAGGTGGTTGCGAGTTGGACATTTTGCTCCGGCGAAATTTGACGGACGAGCCGATGTTCGCGGAAGCAAAGCGGTTCACGTTTGGCATGGAAGCAGCACGATAGAGCACATGGCTAACGATCGTCGTCTTCACGTTATCCAGGTTTTGGCTTGGCTTCTACCATGCCTGGCCAGAAGTGCACCGGACCCGTACGTCGCTACCTGCCTGCAGCCATGCCGTGTTCAGGTGTGCGACCTTTCTTCGAACCCAGGCGCTGCCTTCGTTGGATCGGAATCCTTGTTCATCGGTTCAGCCGCATCAACAGGAACATCATCCACGCCTGCCTTAAAAGCCAACAGCCAGCCGCGACACGTCAGTGGGCATGGAAGCAGCACGATAGAGCACATGGCTAACGATCGTCGTCTTCACGTTATCCAGGTTGGTCAATCGTGTTCTCTACATGCTAGGAAAACATCAAATCGTTTTTACTGCTGCTTCCGTGCCCACAAGTGCTCTATGACGTGTGTTGTGACTGCAAGGAGGTGTTGCTTATGTTGTTGCTATGTTCGGGTGACGTTGAGCTAAACCCCGGGCCTAATCGCAAGCAAACTACAGAGCGGCAGACCCAAGTAGCTGATGAAGACGACACGTCGTGCGCCCATCGTCATAATGAAGTCATGGCTGCGTTGTCCTTTATTAAAACCGCCTGTGAGGCGTCAGCGGAGGCCCAAGCCATGTTCACGCAGGCTGTGAATGACGTAAAAGCCAATCAGGAATGTTTAGCAAAGCGGCTGTCTAATATTGATACTCGACTCGCTTCTGTTGAAACAGAAGTCAGCATGGTTAGTAGTCTCGAAGGAGAACTTCTGTTAACAAACGACACCATTAATGACTTGGCGCAACAGAATAATGAGCTTCTTTCCCGCATCTATGATCTGGAAGACAGATCTCGCAGAAATAATTTAATATTTTATGGCGTGCCCGATAGCAATGAAACGTGGAATGACACAGAAAAAAACGTTATTAGTTTGCTTTTCATCCAGTTTTGGGTCAGAATTTAAACCAGACAAAATAGAACGAGCCCACCGCCTTGGTGGCCCTTTTGTTCAAGAAAAATGCCGACCAGTGATAATAAAATTTTCGCACTTTAAAGCGAAAGAAGAAGTGATGTCACATCGTGATGAGCTGAAAACAATTAAATGACATTTCAGTTTCTGAAGACTACTGCGCAGCAACTAGGCTCGCTCGCAAAAGGTTAACTGCTTTCGCAAAATCTTTGCCTGGTTCACCATCCTTTAGGCTTCGCTACGACAAACTAACTGTAAATAAAAGGCAATATGTTTATGACCCTAGAACAGACAGTTTCATTGAGCTGCCCCGGCTGCGTTATCATTCTCCTTCTCGTAGCAGCCCATCCGATGATTCATCTGCACGCGCTCGACCCTCTACATCCAATGCTGCTCGCGCATGCGAGATGGGAGACATTTCGAATTCAAGTCCCACGCGTAATGTTTCATAACACTTAGCCAGGGGTAGTGGTCATCGGCGCCCTATATCAGTCCTTTATAGTAATATCCGGAGGATTTTAGGCAAAAGAGATGATATCATCGCAGCTATCAATTCGTGCGATGCCGACCTGGTGGCGCTCACTGAAACTTGGTTAAGTGCTCGTGTAAGCGACAGCGAAATTTTTACTCACACCAAGCCTTTCAATGTCTATCGTTGTGACAGAGATGGAAGACAAGGGGGTGGAACCCTGCTCGCAGTTTCTAAAAACCTATCATCGTTCAGAATTAATGTTTCATGCAACATAGAATCTGTCTGGTGCGGCGTCATTTTAAACAACAGAGTACACATCATTGGCGTCTGTTATCGTCCACCTAATGCAGACATCACATTCGTGAATGAATTGCATGACGCGGTTAACACCGTCGTCCTTCGTTATCCAGCATCCCCGGTATTTCTTCTAGGCGATTTCAATTATCCATCAATAAACTGGACATCGACACCGCCTACCTGCCCACCATATTCTTCGAATTGTCAAGCTTTTCTCGATATGTGCTCCCTTTTCAATTTTGATCAGGTTGTTGATGGCCCAACGCGTGTTATCGGCAGTTCTGCTAACATTCTTGACCTGATCCTCACCACTAACCTTGATATGATAGGCCCAATAATTTTCATGCCGGGACTCAGTGATCATTCTTTACTTCATTTCGACCTAAACTTTACCGCGTCTTCAGCTACGAAAAAACGCAAGATTATATTTGATTACAAAAAGGCAAACTTTGAAGAGATAAATAGAGAACTTTCGCTCTTCCTTGACAACTATCTTAGTGGTTTTGAACATCGTTCTGTCCAAGAGAACTGGGACCTGTTCGTCAATAAAATTTCATATCTAACTGAGGCTTACATTCCCAAGAAAATACTAACAGTACATAGACATTCGCCATGGTATAATCCGTACTTAAATCGACTTTCGAACAGAAAAAAACGCTTATTTCGGGCAGCAAAACTGCAGCAGACTGCGTCACGCTGGCAAGCATACACTAATGCATCTCACACCTACTCTCAAGCTGTCGCTTCTGCAAAATCTACTTTTTTGAAATACACTCTACCATCCTTGCTCACTAATAACCCTAGCAAATTTTGGAACATCGTAACTAACTCCCAGAGCAACTCAGAGATTTCTTTACTTGACCAGAACGACTTACCTGTGCCTAGCAAGGAGTGCGCATCGATTTTAAACAATATGTTCACACTGAACTTTTCATCTGCAACTAATCTTCAATTGCCTACACATTCGTTTTCGGGCTATACGATTATGCATCCAATATCAATAGATGCCGACGGGATTGCAAAGCTAATTGAAACACTAAAACCTTCATGTTCCTCAGGTGTTGACAATATAAATGCAAGATTCCTTAAAGAAACAAACATGTACTCCTCTGTCCTTTTGGCAAAAATATTTCAACAATCTTTAGATACTGGCGCTATTCCTGTACATTGGAAGCAGGCGAAGGTGATTCCACTTCATAAATCCGGTAACAAGCAATCTCCCCTTAATTATCGCCCCATATCTCTTACTACCATACCATGTAAAATTCTTGAACATGTCATTTGCTCACACCTAGCTAGTTTTCTTGACTCGAACCTTTTTTTCAATCCAGCGCAACATGGCTTCAGGAAATCACTCATGCGAGACACAGCTACTTTGTTTCACAAACTCCATGCTAACCCTTATTGACAACCGTTCCTTGGCTGATTGTATCTTCTTGGATTTTTCTAAGGCCTTTGACAAAATAAACCATCATCTTTTACTACTTAAACTCAAGTGTCTTAATATTGACAGACATCTTCTTACCTGGGTCGAAGTTTTCCTCATCGGTCGATCACAGCATGTCTTTGCTAACAATAATAATTCACCGTCAACACCTG